>LJIJ01001796.1:0-36266 GCA_001718145.1 Orchesella cincta
AGAGGAGAGATTGGACGATAACTGTAATTAATTTATATAATAAGTCTAAAAATTCCTTCAGTTAAATATCCTGTGTAAATTTTGTACACTTACCTTCAAATATCATGTTACGTAGCTGGGTGAACCTTTGTTTATTCAAATCCCCTACGGTCGAGTTGGTCGAACTACAAAGTTCTCCCTCCCCTACCACCTTCTCAATGGCTGATACAACGTTTGAGATTTTAAGCCAAACTTTATCCAGTACTTCTTGACATTCCCACAACTGATTCAGCAGCTCTTCGCACACACGACAAAATGGGAACATAGAGCGCGAGCAATCATCCGGAATGATATTGCTGCTGATGTTAAGATGCAGACATAAATTCTTAAGAATGAGGTTTCTCCTCATTATATCTGCATTGGTGTCAGTAGCAACTTTCTCAATCAAAACCGGATTTGGGCAGAATAGGCAAGTTGTTTTAACTTGTCGATTTGTGGGCAAACATTCAAAGAATAGCTTGCTTGATGAGTTGCTCCACGTGTTTGATCTCTTTCGTGGATTTATTTTAGTCAGCGTTATTTCAGACTGTTGAAACATGTCTGGGTTTTGGGAGTACGTGAAGTAGTACAGGTTTTATAAAAGAAATGAATCTAATTCTTCACGGTATAATGTAGTGGATACAAATCGTTAAGAAATTTGCAGTATTGTCAATCACGTCACACAAGCCACGCCAAGAAGTTGAGACTGACGTGGAAAAAAAGGAATGTATGGATGTAAAACAGGACAAGAAAGCAAGCATTTAAATTTTAAATGGCAAAAAAGCATGAACATGAATTTCGTAAAAGCTTTTTGGTTTATGGTATTCGCATATCCAATTTTCTGAATGTATGTAGGATTGGTCAGAGTAGCTCACATTTACAATGCATAGTTTCTATATTTTTCTCTCTTGATTTTTTTCATTTGCCCACGCTTTTTATTTAACTACGTAGTTTAATCAACAAGCAGAAAGTAAGACAGTTTGCGACGTAGTTATGTTCGAGTTTTTATGATATCGTTGTTAATTCCTTAAGTGTTTTTAAATTATTGTTGTTCTAGAGAAAATAACATTTATAATCCGGGTGTAATTATGTAGTTATATAGAAATTTTTCAAATATAAAAGGTTGTAACTCACATTTTAACTGTTCCTTACAGAAAGGCAGCAGACAGACACACCGACTACTGTTATTATGAATCTACATTTACAACGAAAGCACTCGTATTTATTATTGATTCGAAAAAACAATTTTGATGGATATGGAGCCATGTTAGGTATAATGGTAAAAGCGACAAGGTTTGATGGTGTCTCCTATCATGTCATGAATTTTTAATCTATTGATACCTCAGGAAAACGATTTTACCCTGGTAGAATTTTTTTGTTTTGGTAGAATATATACTTTGTCTGAATGTAGAGCTTTATGGTACTTCCTTTTCCTTTTTATATGAGATCCAACCTATTATTTTGAAAGTGGAACAAAAATATGTTTTGATAACTTATATTTGCGTTGGTTTACTGCTTGAGCTTTTATGTTGTAAATACTTTTCATGTTTTAAGAGAAAAAATATGGCTTGTAAATGGATCTGGAAAATTTAATTAACTTTAAGAGTTATTTCACTCCATTCCTATTCGGTAAAATTTTGTGAAGTACATAAATATATCTTTATTAACATGACAGCTTACGGATTGTTCTTAGTCTTAAACTAGTTTAAAATGTCACATAAAACTGAAAATAATAGCTTTACCAAGATAGCCTAATGTTGAACTTCTTACATTAACAAATGAGAATCGAAAAAGTGATTCAGATAGCGACAAACAATTTGAGGTAATATGAGACTAGTATTTATTAATACTTGCTTTATATGATAGTTTCATCACTGGCGAAACCTTCGAGGTGAGAGAGGAATATGTCAACGCTTATTCATTCCGTTCTATGGAAATCTATTTTTAGTTGCAAAAAAAGTGTGAAATATAAGCTCATAATATTGGCAACAAAAAACAATAATAGGATATCAGTTGATACCATTTCGACACTTTTCAAACTCGAGGTCTATTTTGTTGAGGCAGCCTGAAAATAACAGAAGGGATCACGATTTTAAATGCCATTTTGTATTATAATGACCTGGAAATTAGGATTTAGACTCACAAACCGATTCTCCCAAGGGGCTTTTTTAAATCGACAATTGTCTGAACCCTTTAGCATGGTTTTAAAAGCGGTTTTTTTGTTCATGGACAGCATGCCCTTGTGGTTTTGCACGGTAGACAGAAGGTAACTTATTAAGCTTTGTATTTTGCGACGGCAAATTTCGATTTTAAGAGAAAGCGGCAAACAATCTCCTAAATAAGAATGCGTTCAGCGCGAATCTGAATCTACACACAAAATTTCAGCACATTCGGTCAAAAGTATGCGTTTATAATCGTGAACCCTCCTCTTACTTTCAGGTTACTCCAGCAAAATCGTCTTACATTGCCTCCACGTAATAGTGGTTGATTTCTACTTCACTTTTACTTAGATCAGGTATGCGAAACGGATGGCTTACTCTGGATAAAGCAGTGGGCAGATTGGTCGCACGGGCTTCAAAGTCCTGGTGAGTTTTGGTCTTTCTGCCGCAAATTCATAATGCATTTCTTTCTATCATGTGCATAAATAATTTGTAATTTTTCCACCTTTCCCTCTCCTGGTACGAGTATTGCACTCAATTGGCCTCACAGTTAAGGCGGGCAAAGGTCAAAGTTAAACTTGTAATGGTTCGATAATAAAGATGAGATGGCTGCGGCCGCGACTCGTCCAATAAATTTTTTACTACTCACTTTATTTCGTTTCGTCATTTTATTTTAAGAAATCATTCATTTTCGATACGTTGAGTTTGACAGTGTCGAAATGTTTGAATTTACTGTTTTTTAAAAGGCGAAAATAGACAGTATAAGCACAAAGTTGATAGTTCTTCTTGGTTAACGCCCAACTTGTTATCATATCACCCATCAAAACATTGTAGCTCTGATAATATTAATGCAATTTTCAGCTAGAGAAACTATATCAAAAACAAATTACTTACATTAATAGCAGGCGAAACTGGTTTGGCCCATGTATTTAGGGCATTGGCAAAAAAACTCAAAATCAAAAGCTGCCCGCATTGAGGTGAGCCCCGAAGACAGGTGAAGTATATTAGCAGTGGAAAACCGAGTGGTCCTGGCTTTACGCATACGTATATCTGGGCGTATGACCTCGACAAAGATTTTTCAGAGACGCGCGGCACGTTTGATATTATTGGCATTTTCGGCTAAGTAAAGCATACGTTGGAGTTGAGGCATATGCGATAATATTGGTTCGATCGGGAATGTGACGGTGATTTCAACATTCCAGCATCTATTCATTTGCGCTACTTCACTATTTTTGAGAAAATTCCGCCTTTTATCCATTTGAAATCTTACTACCTAATAGGGTTTATATGCATAATATATGGGTAAGAGAAATTGCCAATGCACTGTGATACAGCTGTGATAAATACATACATACATATACGTAGATAGATTCGATGGCCATCGATGGAATGCTGCAATCTCATTCTTATCCTCTGGACACGTGTATGATTACCCTTATTATTAGGTTTGGTTATTTTTGGTTAGGTTAAATTGGCTAAATTGTGGTACACTGGCCACTTTAGTCGAGACTTTTAGGTTTTAATAAACATTCTGAAGCGAGATTATATGTTATTGTGGGCAGGCAATTTTGAGTCGAACCCGGCAAATTGTGTAGTGCCAACGAAACGCCGACCTTTGTGTACATGGGTGTAAGTATAGAAGTCATGCCCTGTTGGGTAATTTTTCTCTATAATAGTGAGGTAGCGCAATGATTGATGCCGGAATATTGTTTCTCCATAAAATTCCCAGGATCGAACCATATATGCGGGCAGTATGCCTTCGATATGCCTCAACTCGCACACGGGCTGTCTTTCCTTTATTTGTTCCATTTTCCTTTGTTTCATTGAGCTAATTTTCATCTTTTGGCTTGTTTGTTTACATTTATGAGTTCAGCTGAATCTCACTAAATAGATGAAAATGACTCAGCGAAACACAAGGAAAATGACATAATATGCAACGTGCGCGCCTCTGAATCTTGGAGTCATTCGCACTAAAAATACGTATTGCGTAAAGCCAGGCGCATCGGTTTCACTGAGGTTATAGGACAATAGTAATAGTGTCTCTGCTGGTATTATCAGTTCCTTTCGGATCCTTGGGGCTAATATGGCTAAAATCAGGCCAATAGAGCACAACAACCTTGAGAGGGAATTTGATTTATCGTGTTTCTGATCTGGCTTGTTGTGATTTACTTCGTTCACTCTGATTTTTTGCTTTCTCACAAGAACTTGAAGTCCTCTTTTCAGTTAAATATCAGTGATTAAATTCAGCTAAAGGTTTGGCTAGCGGTGGACGTGTGCTTAAAGTGTTTGTAGTCGCCACCAAGTTCCGCTCATGGTTAATTAATAGTTGGCTTTACAATAATCATTGTCGAATTTTCCTTTTATTTTTACAGTAAACAAAGGATAACCTGACCTGAGTGAGAGGAGACAGTCAATTAAACTGCAAAGATGGGAACTGACTTTTTGGCGTATGGATTCGCAGCTTAGTGGCTGCTCGTGGTGGGATCGGCTTTATGCAAAGCAGGTAATGAGGGCATTTATTACATTTACTGTTCAATCAGCTGATTTTAAAAAACATTCAAGTTTAACATGTTTGAAAATCACTGCATTAGGTAGGCAATCGTCTCTTTTGGGAGTTGGGCTCCTCTTCGGATCGATCTTGGCGTTCGGGGCTTATCAGACTTCACAGGATCCTTCAAACTACTGGGTCAGTCTCGGAGCCAGTGTCATTCTTGCTGGGTTGATGGGAACTCGTTACTACCATTCCGGAAAGTTCATGCCGGCTGGTCTAATTGCTTAGGGCTGAGTGGTGTCCATGATACTGCGTATGTTATGCGTGCTGTTGGCGCTCCAAAACAGTTGTAATTGGTGTCTAAGCCGAAATCATGATGATTCCAATCCAACTTATAATTTTATTGTGTTGTTATACCAGTTAAAAGTCAAATAAAGGGAGTTGTCCGATTTATTTATCAATTTTCCCATAACAAAATGTCATATTTCTCACAATTTATTTAATAGCAAGCATTGCCAGTTGATGTCGTTTATGTTTGAAAGGATTTCAACTAAGCATCAGAACGGCTCATCTCACTCAGAACGGCTTTTCCGTAGTTTAATAAAACATCAAGTCTGGTTTTCCGAGACTCAAACATGTTAAAAATTTATGTTTAATTATGTTATCATCAACATCAATCCGAAAACCGAGGCTAAAACGAAGATGCGAACGTCTTGATAAGAGCAATTTTTCGCTATTAAGGGACTCAACTAATCAACTTATTAATAAATTCGCCCAAAGATTTAGTAATCATGTAGCAATATAAACATGCAGTATTTTAGGCATTGAATTGTTTTTATATGAGCTTTAGGATATCTTTGCTCCCATCTTCACAAAAATTCCTTGCAATTTTTCAAAATGAGAACAATATACAAAACAAGAAAAATGGTTTTAATCTAATTTTTCCATACCTCTGCTTAACGCACGGATAGGACTGGAATACGAATAATTTAACATGTTTTCAAAATTCCTGGAGTGATGATAATAATCGTCCAAACTCATCCTCTGCGGAAGAAAATACCAACTTCAAAATTCCTCATGAAAATTGACTTTTGCTCGTATGCACTTCCTTGACAAGGCGCCAAGTTAAAAAGTTTATATAAGTTATAAAGTTATGTAAACCACCTAGGATTATTAATAGGTTAGGTTATAGATAAGGGAATAGTTGGTGTTAGAATGAGGCAATAGTTAGAATTATAGTTAAGCAATGGTTTGGATTTGATCTGTTACTTTGTAACTCTCTAAAAGGCTGTGAATAAAAGAGTAATAATAATAATATTAATAAAAGTTATATTTATAAGCTAATATTTTGCATACCCACACACGCAATTTGGAATTGGGGGACACATGCAATAATATATTTGTTCTGAATATGTATAATGTTACGTTTATAAGCTAAGTACAAAAACGTATTCTGGCGCACAAAATATTTTCAAGATGATTTTTTATAAAAGAGAAAAAACATTCTCCAAAGCAGGAGTTTTTGGGGTATAACTGCAATACTTGGGCATTGACTTTGCTCATTGTGAACTGTTTGGAATCATGTCATTTGATCCGCATAAACAAATAGGGAATGGAAGAAAAAAGGGTTAGTCATTTTCAGTTTGGACTATATATAATGGTCCGTGAGTTGAAGGACCTTTTTGTTCCTTTTTTACCAATTGTGCTCCATAAATTACACAGAACTCAGTTCTCATTGAACTCTTACGTCCTTCTAAGCACAGAGGGCTTTTTTTTTTTTTTTTTTGTTGGTGGCTGATTTTTTTTTTGGTTGTTTTGTCTTGTTAATTTATCATGCAAAATGAGGTTTCATTTTGCCCCAAAACTCGACCCTTCTTTCTCCGTGTATTCAGTTTTCCGTTCAAAATTGCGATATTTCTGAATTATTGTTATGCCTTTCTAAATGAAAATACAGAACAAACCCCTGTTTCACTCATTTCAAAAATTATACTTACACATTTTATTAATTGTTCTCTGATTTTATCAATGACATTTGATGAAGGTGAAAGTGAGAGTGATATGTTGATTGCAAGTCTGTCAAACAGCAATAATCCGCCTTCAAGCTATACTGTAAAACTTTACGAATTGAAATACCTCAGTGGGGAGCTTGAAGCTCGGAAATATACGTCATATTGTAAAATAACAGTTTGCGTCATCAACTCTCTTCCAAATGCGTTTAAAGCTATAAACTTTTCGACAAATTTTCTTCAACTTTTGACACCAAAAGAGTACCCGCTTGCAAAACGGGACGAAGATTATTTTATTTTTCGAACAAAATCTAAACTGAATTGTGACTCTATTTTGTTATCGAAAATTGGAACGGCGAAATGTAGGTTTTAAACTTGTATCTCGGAAAATTTTCTAATATTCAGCGAATTGTAATATTCTGTCTGCATCCGAATCTCCCATTTAGAAATTGAGTTTGAGAGGAAATACATTTTGCCTTCGCTTGCTTAGCACCTATATCCGATTTCATCCCAAAGAATTTTCATAAAAAATGTGGCTCAATGTAACTTCCTCTCCGGTAGGCGTAGATCTTTTCGAATTCACTATATCAAACGGAAAATGTAGCGATGTGGAAGGGATTCGAGGTGCATTCTGTAGTATACAAGAAAAACTGAATTTTACTCTTGATGCAGTGCCTTGCTCAGCTCAATATGGACAGTTGAGCTTCCTCCTCAATAATAGAACTTGGACTGGCTGTGTTGGCGATATACTTATGGGGCGAAGTGATATTTCAATTTTTCTAAGTCAGAGTCGAGAACGTACATCTGTGCTTGAGTTTACTATTCCGTTTCGCTACGCAAATTTGATATTTGTAACACATAAACCTCACCAGCTTTATAAATGGACAGCAGTGTTTCAAACTCTTGGGTTAGCAAATTGGGTTTTGACTGGACTGTCTATATTTTTTATAGCTGTTGTATTTTACACCATAAATGTTTATTCAAATGAGATGAACAGTTTTCAAGAAAGTCTATTATATTTACTCGGCTATTTGATCGGTCAAAATTTATGTGTTAAAATTGAAATCAGATCTGAAACTATAATATTAAATCCTAAACGAATCCTTTTTGGAATTTGGCTCTGGAGTGGATTTGTGATTGGAGCTTGCTGGTACTGCAGTTTACAATCGCATATTATTTCGCCAAGTTGGAGTAAAATACCTTGCAGTTTACAAGATTTGGTCCATTCTAGTTTTCAATGGGGATCTTCTCCAGTGCTGATAAGTGGTCGGGGTGGACAAATATTTAACGAGTCGGAAACCCCAATTTTACAAAATATTTGGGACAAAATGCAATCCAATACGGATGACACTGATTGCCTGAAAAGAGCTGCTGATAGTGATTATAGTTGCTTTCAATTTGACGTTAACATAGAGAGACTCATTCTTCTCAAGTTTACAGATAAACGGGGACAACATCCTTTTCAAATGTCGAGAGACTCTGTATATTACACAACAGTCGCAATGAGCACGAGAAAGCGAGAAATATTTGTGCCACAATTTAATAAATTCTTAGCAATGCAGTGAATGGGATTCTGGATGTTAGAAACTAAAAGGCATTCAAGGGAAGTTTGAATTATTCAGAGTTGCTGGAGTTACGAACAAGTTTGACAATTTGAAAGCTGCATTTGTTATTATTCTATTTCGGATTGAGTTTAGCCCATTTATGTTTCATTCGCGAAATAATTTTTGTTTAAATGAAAAGGTTAGTAAATACCTTTATCACGTTTTACTCTGTCGTCTTACCTTAAATGCATTTCATGTTTACTTTCACTTTTCTAAAAGGAAATACGTTAAAAATTGCTTCCTGCTGTAGGAAACTCTTTGGCCATGAAAATGTGCAATAATGCAAAAGCATACATAGTACATGAACCTACAAATCAAATAATAACAGTGAAGAGCAGCCATGGGTTGTTTCCTTCATGGAATCGTATGCTCCCAAAACATTATTTGCTTTTAGAGCACTTTAAACAAACAAGCATAAAAAGTTTTTTGCACAGCTTCTACTTCCAGTAGTCGTCATCATCCCACACAGGTTTTAGAAGGCAATGCCTTAGGCCAATTTTTGTTTCATCCATTTAATCAACCCACGAAAAGCTAGCCTTCTTCCATATTCCATGAACATCTAGAGCTTTCCAAAACAAAGTGGACATTTTATAAAAGCAACTTCACCTACATTACATGGACTCATTTCAAGCTGAAATGTCGTAGGAGAAACTCTGCCCAGATTCTGTAGAAATTCCGAGATATGGCAACTAAACGGGTTCGCTGTTTTTCCTTGTCATTGATAGTTACAACTGGAGTAAAGTACGTTTTCCTTTTCCTAGTTGTATCAGTTGTTTTACCAGATCAGAACCACGAGGTGTTATATGGTCACAAAATTGGGTCACCGTTGAAGTTTCTCAGAAAATGGTGGGAAGTGTCATTAGCAACTGTTGTTTTAATTGAAGTTTTTCCCCTGCTGTATATTCTGGTTCGTCTAAACAATTTTAAAACAAAGTTTTTGTCGTATTTAAATAATGTTTGTAAGTTTATTTGCGATTTTGATCTTTCAGCTAGATCGCAAGGAGAAAATAAATGCATTCGTAATTTGCAGCTGGGCATGTCTCTACATTTGTGCTAGTGGCGTTTTCACAGTTATAAATTACGCAGTTCATTATTACGTGACGTTACTCGTTCTTCAAATGTGGCTTCATTGTTTTACCCTGCTTTATTTATTTGGAGTGATTTTCATGGCAGACATTCAAGGAGAGAATGAAGATATATCAGAGCCAACTGAAGTCGAGCTAACAGCCGTACTTCCAAATCCGATTGCATAGGATTTTATAATTGTTAACTTTTTTAAATCCAAATAAGTGAACCTCACTAATTGAAATAAATTTTGACGACAAAATGTATTGGAAATTACGCTCATTATTTGCATCCTAAATCGTAAAACCTTCCACAGCAGTTTAAGTTTTTTTAGTTACTTCCGCATGTTTTCCCATCATCGCATTATTTTTCACGTAATTGTCCCATTAGTAACACTTAATGTTCGTTTTGGGATGATTAAGAATCATTAAACCATTCCATTAAATTAATAGTATTCCTTATTATCACATTACATTTTATCTGCGTGCGCAGACCATTTTCATTTCACTAACTTTGACTCTACTTTCAACACAACAAGACGACGACAACGACAAAATGACAAGTCAGCTAAGATTCTGGTCATTTTCGGTGGCCATGAGTGTTTTGGCTCTGTTGCAAGTTGGGGAAGGAGTAAGTCAATTAATTTAGCATGCATATTATATAACCCCATATTAATAGAAAAAAATTGTATTTTTGGTACTAGGTTGCCCACGTCAAGGTGGAATTGTACTACGAATCACTCTGCCCGTACTGTGCTGCATTTATAGTTGAGCAATTAGTTCCTCTACATAACCTCTTTGGTGGTGTTGACAACAAGTATTTTGAGGTGGAACTTATCCCATTCGGAAAGGCCAAAGTCATGTTCAATGTAAATACTCTCTCAATTTACCCCACCTGTTTTACATAATTTGTACCTATTCTTATTCTAATAATTTTTTCGAGTACTTTTAGACAGAAGTTGAAGAGGGGAATTTCAACCTAACTTGTCACCACGGTGCACCAGAATGCGAGGGTAATAAGGCGCACACCTGTGCCCTCCAAAAGTACTCCAAAAAAGATGCCATAGACTTTGTCAATTGCAGCATGGCACTTTCATCCTGGAATGATTTCACTTGGCCCCTTCCAGAACCATTTATATCGAAAGATCCTACCTGCATAACAAATTTAGGGTTAAACCAGCTCGTGATGGATGAGTGCGTTTCATCGCCGAAATCAAATGTCATGATTGCTCGCCATGGGATTCGAACGCTTGATCTGGATCCCCCACTGTACTACGTTCCTTGGATTGTGATTGATGGTCAGTGGATCAGCAAACAGTTTAGGTTGGCTAAAAAGGATTTGAAGTCAATAGTTTGCAACAAGTTGAAACAGGGTGGAGTGGAAAGTGGGGTGTGTAAAGTAATGATGCTTTAATGTTTATTCGTTTAAATGTTTTTGTAATTTGAGGTTGATGTCATCATCAGAAATTTATAAATGTGAGCAATTTCTTCGCAAAATGAAACAAAGTTTTGGCAATTAAGTGAATGGTAATAATTACTAGTGAACGTGATACATTATGCTGTATTGTTACTATAGTATAAAAAATAAAAATGACATGTTTGTTTACATTCATCTGAAAGTTCACATGCATACGCCTACGCTGCTGGTGTTACTCCAATTCATGGTTGGGAAAGTCGTGGCTGGACATTTACGATTAGACTTTCACCGTTCTTTCTGAATTGCCTTTATATTTCGTATTCCTATGTGCGTTTTATGGTTACTCTCAAGTTTAATAAGACTTAATGTAATAGAAGGAAGACGTTCATCTGTTTAAAAATGTTTCTGTAAGATATGCTACTGGCTACGCATATTTACAGCAAACAATTGATGAAGTAGTTTAGAAAGTACGCGCAAACTTTAGAATAATGGCCCAATGGGCTTGTACAAATAGCTATGCATATTTGAAAAACGGTGCGGAATTATATGTATACCTTTGGAAGTTGAATAATAACAGTATAGCCATGAGTTATTTACTTCAAATTTTTGCTTGCTTTCATTAAACCAAAACTATAAGAATGCCATATTTTCACTTTCACTTTGTAATATTACAACCATGTTCCTTACACAGGTTTACTGCCAACAGAAAGCCTTGAGAGAATTTGTGCATCATCAATTTAGTCAACCTACGAAGAGTTGCAGAGTTTCAGATTACTGTTGTGAAGAGCTGTCTAAAGTCTACCCGACGATAGGGCTCACTTCCTTCTACGCCTTGAAAAATGGTTAAATAGGACTCAGTCAAATGGACGATGAATGGCTTGAAGGAGACAATAACACGGGATCTTCAGCTAAAATAGGAACTATCGATATTCGGTGTAAATGTCGCCTCATTTTATGCACCGGAACTAAATCCTTTTAATTAAACCAACATATAAATTAATATTGCTGCGCTATAAATGCAATGTTTTTAAGGGTCATGCGTAACACGGAGAATGCCTAATAAACAAAACTGCTTGACTATCAGAGTTCACACTCCCAGATCTCAAGACAGAATGAATGAAAACGAGAAAAATTCTGCTCCTCCTCAAGTAGCGAGAAAAGAACAAGAAAAAACAGGAAAATCTACACGCCGACATAGCGGCAAGCATAAACTACGGGAAAATGAACAAATGATAATTTTCGAACGCCTAATACAACTTATCTGCCACCATTTTCACAACTATCGCTTACAACCATTTTGCATCCAATCCTTTCTCAACAATGAAGGAATGATTCCGGGTATAAAAGAAAGGCACCATTTGTCTGCTCCGTGTCTTTTACCTATAATAGCTCAAACTCTTATCTATTACGCTTATCAGCGTAACAGAGAAATCCGCATTTTTTTTCTTGCTAAATTGGAACTGGCCTTATCAGCGTGCGAATTTGGGCCTTTTGGAGCAGAAATCCGATTGGGTGACCATTATGCATGTAAATTTGCTCGTTCTTGCTAGTCATCAGTGGAAGTGGCATCCCTATAATGAACTCGGATTTTTATCCTTATTTTAGCATATTATGCAACAAAAAACATGATTTGATTTTTATTTGCCATGGATTTATTAAACGAGTTAATGATCTTTTAATAATGGAAATGCTACGAGTGTTAAAGAAATGGGGGAAAAGGTCAACGTGCGATGACGATGGCGTAGCCGGCAGATTATGTGAATTAAGGATGCTACTATAAATTAAAGAGAGAATGACCCGTCATTTCAGCGCTTCACTTTGGAGCAAACACTGAATCCGAGATTGTTTACTTGGAAAGTTAACACGGAAAATAGCGCTACTGATAAAGAAAGCACTGAATAGCATTATGAGAGTGGGATGGAGGAGAAATGGGATACTTGGTATAATTATGGAACTGTGTTTAAATCTAGATTTTAATATGTCACCTTCAAAGGGTATCAAACCAGATTATATCAACTTTAGGAAACTTTTAGCAATCATGTTTGTTATGAGTGTTTTGCTGACTGTGTGCGTATTCTTATTTTGTATTCAATTGATGAAACTATTATTATTATTATTTAAGATTTTACGTTTCAAAAATTCGCACCCTTATGAAGAGTTTGCAATAGAAAAAAACATATGAGGAAGGTTATAAGGTTTAACATAATTTTATGGTTGTTTTATTTGAAATGTGGTGTAGAATCGCTTTTCGTAATCGAGGGTGGCTATTTACTCATGAAACATATAAGCATAATAACTGGTTGGGATTGTCTTGAAATTATATTGCAATGTATGTTAAATTGTTGTAGACACCGAAGTACTCATTAGATTTGAGTAAGTTTGCCAAACACAATTGTAGAAGGGAGCACGACAATACAAACTTTCAAAACTTCAAGTTAGCAGTCACACACTTCTCAGAGTATTAGTTAAATTTATATAACAATTTATTTGTCATCAATAATTCGATGAAACGAATACGATGGAAACTGTAACAAACAACTACATTGATTTTGTTTTAATTTTAAAAACCTATACATCAAATTAAACCAGAAATTGTATATATTATACCTACTCATACATAACGTTGTTACACCCATATGTCAATAAACGTACCAACATTAATAAATTTAACATTTCTATTGGCTTAAAAGCTAGTTACTTTAGTTTGCTTCTCAAATTAATAACCGTTTCGTAAACAAAACACAGCTGTTGCAACTATAAAGGCATCCCTGCCGCAAATTTATAATGATAGCACGAAGCTTTTTAGGTTCACATATTCCGAGTTTAGATTTCCCTTCGGCAGATTCACCAAGCAATTTTAATTTCAACATATGCTTCCAAGTCGACCACTCATCCCATAGATGAAAAAGTCCCCGATTCCACAAACATATTGATAGTTCTTTTAACCAAAAACTGTTCTCCGTATTTACCTTCCAGTGGTACATTTTGGGTAGGAGTGTTTGCTCTAGCATGAAGCATGCAAATAAGGGGTCAACTGCTCTTATTTTGTGCGTAAGGTCCTTAAGTGCGAGTTTCGATATGGTCGCATCGTGAACAGTAGCAAGCTTCGTGTCTGGTTCTGCCATTAGTGGAACGATTTTAAATAGCAATGTCTCATTTGTTGAGTGAAACGCACTATGGATGAAATTTTTCAAATGATGTAATTCAAAATCAAACCCGTACAACTCTTGTGGACTTAAAAATGTAAGTTTTTGCAGAAATAATATTTTGAATCCCACTTTTAACAATTGTTGTAAAGTTTTCATTCCTTCTTGAGGTATTACAATTGCTATTATGCTGAGCAAACTGTTTCCATATAAACAACATAAAAATGCGATCCATCCCACTATAAACAGGTAGCGTTTAATTTTCCAACTTTCATGTCCAAGAGCACAAGAAAACATGTTAAAAATTGCCACTAATGTACTCGGAACTTTGTTATCAAGTTTAAAACAAACTGCAGAACTAATTACGGTCAACAAAAAACCAACCCAAGTACTTGACATAAATGGTTTGTACCAAAACAAAAATTCCAAAGCAACAGCCGCACGCTTCTGCATGGAACGTTCACAATAAAAGATCGCCAAGCAGTCAAATCGTTCGAACATGAGCTGATTTACTGTTGATGCTGGAAAATTACTCCGGCTGAAAAACGTTGAATATGAGATAATCTCAACGTTAGAATAATCATTTAAAACTTCGTACCTAAAATTCGTCTCAGGTCTCCCACAGTTCAGCTTAGGTAGGCAGATTTAGCTACCTAGAGCAAATTTAGCTACCAAAAAGTAGCTAAATTCTGCTACCGGTAGCTAAATTCTGCTACCAGGTAGCTAAATTTAGCTACCTTGTAAATCCGCCAACGTAAGCAGGATAGGTGAAGTTTCAAAAATGGTTGATATTAAGTTTCAAAGGTAATTCGGGCACGCTCTTTCGACTGGGAGTGAAAGTTTTACTCTAAACCTCCATCAACCGCATCAAAATGGTAAGGTAGCAGAATTTAGCTACCGTTCCCTATCCTATCCATGTTAAAGGTAGCTAAATTTAGCTACCAGGTAGCTATATTTTGCTACGCTTTTGTGGTACTAAATTTACTTCTAGGAGCTAAATCTGCCTACGCTAGCCGCAACTGCCCAAGGAACAATATAAGGAAAAATTGTGAATTTTTCCTAATAAAAACATGATGTCACTCCTGCAGGAAACTTCCATTGACCTAAACATTGTAATGCAATAATCTAAATATGGGCAGTATCTGTGTATCCAAACGTATCTTTTGCCAATCCCGGTAAAAACCTCCAATTGGAATTATAAAATAGGGAGCGATAAATCAAGTGAAATTCAGAACTAAACAGTTGTGTGTTTTCCACTGACAAAGGGCGTGTTTTGCAGTAACCATTACAGATAAACGTAATTGTACTGCGAGGGAGCATCGAGCTACAAATATTATTGGAAGGGATATTTATTATCGCCTTCAGTACAGGAAACACTGGAAGATTGGGAGAAATCCAAGAAGATACGTCGTACTGGTTTTCTTTTCTCCATCTAAGATTTCCATAATCCATTGTAGCAAATAAAAACAAGGTTCTTGATGGATTCACCCAGTCAATAAATGTTGCTATGGTGTTAGAAGCCGAGATACCAGGCAGCATGAATGATAGAGAACTGATGATGATATTATATGTGTTAGAGTAGCGGTAAGTTCCTCGAGTTATTGTTGTGTTGGCTTTACGAATCACCAAGAATCTAGGTAGCAAACTTTCACCAGGCTCAAATGATGTAATAAGCTCAACATTGTAGAAATATATGAGGTAGAGCTCCCAGTTAGCATTCATTTGTGGGAAGAGGCTAACAATGCAGCTATTTTCATGTAGTCTGGTTGGCGTTAAGTTGGTAAACAACAACGCAAAAACCAACACCAACATCTTTCTTTTATTTAGAAATATTTCGTCCACTTTACACCTTAACACTCACGTTAAGTCCACAAATGGAGTGAATAAGCGGGTTTTTGTGTGAAAGGACGCATGTGTTTTTTTAGTACAAAAATCCAATCAAAACATGGGTGGACATGGTATTACATGCCTAATCGAAGCTGCCAAAACCCATTTGAGAAACATAATGGCTTGCGTGTGTCAATTTCTCTGATGATATCATCATCGCTTAGTGTGCCAATTGGGATAATATCAGTGCAAACAATCAATTCTAGCAATAATTAGAAATGACAGGCATAAAATAATGGGAAAAAAACCTTTACCAAATAAAATAAGTAATTGTTCAAAAACCTTTCAGTAGATTGCTTAATATGGATATTTGAAGGGGCAAGATATATCATCCTCCAAATTTTCAGCAAATCGGAGGCCAAAAAGTTTGAGACACCGTTCGGCTGTTCTTTAATTAATGCCACTTTTACGTCAGTGGTAAGGAGCTAATCGGATGGTTGGTGTCAAGGGAAAGCTTGTCATATCGGGAGATCCGGTAAGAAAGTTTTGAGTCAATATGCAAGGGGGTTTGAGTTATTTTCAGGCGTGGGCAAATACCCTGTATTTAAATATACAGTGTATTTCAAAATACGTATTTAAAATCATTTTTTGTTATTTTGGTTTAATCGGGAAGCCAAATATATTTTAAATACATTTGTATTTTGGAGGGCCCAATGCCAAAAATTGTAATTACCAATACAAAACAGCATTTCTTTGGTATTGATTGGGAATTACGTGGCCCCACGGCTCTAACCTTAAATGTGCTCTTATGTCGAGAGTTGACTGTAGGTCAGAAGCTTAGAAAATGCTCCATTATCCTCCAGTTTGAGCAATTAAATGACGCCAGTGCCCCCAAACGTACATCTAGTGAAACACCGCAGTGCCCCCAGGTTAGAAGCTTATAAAACACCCGAAGACCCAACGCGAACGAAGTTAGCTTTATTGTAGCAGGAGCTGCACGAACGAGGCGTTCAGAGGAAGCAATTTCCAACAATACAAGTTTAGCCAACTCTTCAGATACTGAAAATGGCATAACACCCCACTAAATATTTATATAACAATATAACGATCGTAACAAATTTGTGTTTTTGCATTTGACTGTTTTAATTGTTCTATTGGCAGATGAAAGAAAGGTCGTTCGCAAATTTGAAACTAATAAACCCGGATAAGACCGTAGTACAGAAGTCGCCGAACTGAAGTAGTATCGTTTTAAATGCTTGAATTACTTTGCTCCTGTATGCGAGCTTATCAAATCCTATCGCTTTCCGTAGACTTCTATTTGATACGGTTTCGTATCTGCTGTCAGGTCCCGATTAACACAAAACTCGATTGTTACACTATTATCTCTTACATCCATAATTATAGCTTATCCTTCTCTACTTCCCCACCATAACAATTGTGGGTTTTCCCCAAACGATATGGCATTTTTTAAGTTTCTAAAAGCTTAATTTTAAATTGGTCTATGAAGGGCATTGCTGTTGGAAGCAGTGTAATCATAATGTCACCTCAATGGAGACCCTTTTACTTCAATGTGCCCGATAAAGGTCATTACTGAAGTGTCTTTCTGTGTGACATGTCTTTCACGGAAATAAGTCTTTATTAAGTGCTGCAGCCCAATTTTATAAGAATCACTGTTTCAGGATTTTGTCTGTCCCCTAAACTTTTACGTTATGTGCCGTACGTAACTCAAGTACATTCGTCCATTTGTTGTAACCAAAGTCTCAGCATTGCCGCAATACAAACCGCTCAACTTAAAAATGGACTAATCGTTTTGGGAAAACCACAATTTGTAGTGGGAGTAAGAACCAGGATAAGCTATAATTATGGATGTAAGAGATAATAGTGTAAGCAATCGAGTTTTTGTGTTAATCGGGACCTGACAGCAGATACGAAACCGTAATCAAAATAGAAGCTACGAAAGCGATGGATTGATGAGCTCGCATACAGAAGATTTAAAACGATACTACTTCAGCTCGGCGACCCTTCCTGTACTAACGGCCTTGTCCGGTTTATTAGTTTCAAATTTTGGCGACGACCTTTCTTCATCTGCAATAGAAAACAAGAAAACCAGTCAAATGCAAAACACAATTTGTTACGATCGTTAATTGTTGTATAAATATTTAGGCGGGGTGTAATGCCATTTTCAGTATCTGAAGAGTTGTTAAACTTGTATTGTTGGAAATTGCTTCCTCTGAACGCCTCGTTCGTGCAGCTCCTGCTACAATAAAGGCTAACTTCGTTCGCGTTGGGTCCTTGGGGTGCTTTATAAGGCTCCTAACCTGGGGGCACTGCGAAGTTTCAGCTAGAATGTAACATTTGGGGTCACTGGCGTCATTTAATAGCTGCAAACCTGGAGGATAATGGGGCATTTTCTAAGCTTCTGACCTAACAGTCATGCCATCTCCGAATAGAGGCACGCCCATTTAAGGTAGAGCCGTGGGGCCCACGTAATTCCCAATTCAATACCAAAGAAATGTGTTTGTAATTGTAAATACAATTTTGCATTGCTGCCCAAAATACAAATGTAATTTAAAATATATTGGCTTCCGATTAAACCAAAATACAAAAATGTATTTTAAATACGTATTTGAAATACACCTGTATATTAAATCGGTATTTGCCCATGCCTGAAAATAACTCCCACTTCTTGCATAATTGACTCCAAAACTTTCTCTCTTAGCCGGACTCCCCGATAATGGACAATGCTTTCGCCTTGACCACCAACCATGCCGATTAGCTCCTCTTACCACTGACGTAAAGTGGGCATTAATTAAAGAAACGGCCGAGGTTGTTCTGCAAACTTTTTGGCTCCGATTTGCTGAAAATTTGGAGGATTGATATAATCTTGCTCAAATATCCGTATTTAAGCAATCTACTGATAGGTTTTTGAACAATTACTTATTTTATTTGGTAAAAGTTTTTTTTTCCATCAGAGTGAATTTTTTTATGCCTGTCATTTCTAATTATCGCTAGAATTGATTGATTGCACTGATATTATCCCAATTGGCACACCTAGCGATGATGATATCATGAGAGAAAATTTGAACACACCAAGCCATTATGTTTCTCAAATGGGTTTTGCAGCTTCGATTTGGCATGTAATACCATGTCCACCCATTTTTTTGATTGGATTTTTGTACTAAAAAAACAAATGCGTCCTTTCACACAAAACCCGCTTATCACTCATTTGTGGACTTAACGTGAGCGTGTGTTAATGTGTAAAGTAGACGAAATATCACTAAATAAAAAAAGATGTTGGTGTTGGTTTTTACGTTGTTGTTTACCAACTTAACACCAACCAGACAACATGAAAATAGCTGCATTGTTAGCCTCTTCCCACAACTGAATGCTAACTGGCAGCTTTATCTCATATATTTCTACAATGTTGAGTTTATTAAATCATTCGAGCCTGGTGAAAGTTTGCTACCTAGATTCTTGGTGATTCGTAAAGCCAACACAAATATAACTCGAGGAACTTACCGCTACTCTAACACAAATAATATCATCATCAGTTCCCTCTCATTCATGCTACCTGGTATCTCGGCTTCTAACACCATAGCAAAATTTATTGACCAGGGTGAATCCATCAAGAACCTTGTTTTTATTTGCTACAATGGATTATGGAAATCTTAGATGGAGAAAAGAAAACCAGTACAACGTATCTTCTTGGATTTCTCCTAATCTTCCAGTGTTTCCTGTACTGAAGGCGATAATAAAATATTCCTTCCAATAAAATTTGTAGCTCGTTGCTGCCTCGCAGTACAATTACGTTTATCTGTAATGGTTACTGCAAAACACGCCCTTTGTCAGTGCAAAAACACAACTGTTTAGTTCTGACTTCAACTCGATTTATCGCTCCCTGTTTTATCAATTCAAATTGGAAATTTTTACCGGGATTGGCAAAAGATACGTTTGGATACACGATACTGCCCATATTTAGATTATTGCATTACAATGTTTAGGTCAATGGAAGTTTCATGCAGGAGTGACATCATGTCTTTTATTATGCTCGGAAAAGTTCACAATTTTTCGTTAGTATTGCTGCAATCAAGACCTGAGACAAATTTAACTATGAAGTTTAAACGATTACTCAACCTTGAGAGCATTTCATATCAATATTACAACCGGGTAATCTTCCAGCATCAACTATAAATCAGCTCTTGTTCGAGCGATTTGACTCAATGGCAGTGTTTTATTGTGAGCGTTCTAAGCGGAGAGTTCAACTGGTGCTTGGAATTTGATTTCTGGTACAAACCATTCATGTCAAGTGTTTGGGCATGTTTACTGTTTACGGTGATAAATTCCGCGCTTTGTTTTATACTCGATAACAAAGTTTCTGGTATATTTTCAGGAATTTTGAATCTATTTTCATGTGCACTTGGACATGAAACTTGGAAAATAAAGCGCTATATTTTTATTGTGGGGTGGATTGCGTTTCTATGCTGTTTGTATGGAAATAGCTTACTCAGCATTATAGCAGTTGTGATACCTCAGGAAGGAATGAAAACTTTAAGACAGTTATTGGAAGCGGGATTTAAACTACTGTTTTTAGAAAAACTTGCACTTTCTAGCCCTCAAGAGTTTTACGGATTTGATTTTGAATTACATCATCTGACGAATTTCCTCCACAGCGCGTTTTATACGACAAATGAGACATTACTATTTAGAATTGTTCCAGTAATGGCAGATCCCAACATGAAACTTGCTACTGCTCACGATGCTACAATATCAGAACTTGTACTGAAGGATCTTACTCATAAAATAAGAACTGTTGACCCCTCATTTGTATGCTTTATGTTGGAACAAACAGTCAACCTAAAATCTACTATTGGAAGTTAAACTGAAAAAGTTTTTGGGTGAAAGGAACTCTACAAATGTTTGTGGAATCGGGACTATTTCATTATGGGATGAGTGGTCGAGTTGGAAGCATATGTTGACATTAAAATTGCTTGGTGAGTCTGCAAAAGAAGATTTAAGCCCGGAATATGTGAACTAGAAGCTTCGTGCTATCCATTATAATTTTGGACAGGGAGCTTATAGTTGCACATCTGTGTTTGTTACGAACGGTTATTAATTTAAGGAAGCAACTAAAGTAATAGTTTTTAGAAATGTTGGGTAAGTGTTGAGTATTGTGTAAACAAACTACAACGTATGTATGAGTAGAGTATAAATAAAGTATTTAGTAGCCGTACTGGCGAAGCTAGTACTCAACGTATAAGAGCAAAAGTGGCATGGTCTGAAAGCCTGTAGGATGTAGTTTAATGGACAATTATATTTATTTGTCAGTGTGGATTTATATTGAAGAACATAGAGATACCAAGGTTGATTCGGCATCATACTAAATAGCCAAGCAGATACGAATACGTTGAAAGTATTTGCAGGAATGCTCAAATTTATCACCATTCGGCCACCATCCTTATAATCGTCCAAATCCACAACGTATTTTTCGACGGTATTTTCATTTCATTTGTAAGAAGCGGAAACAAATGAAAGTTTCATGTTATCAAGTTCATTATCAGTTACCCATAAATTGCCGATTGAATCTGAACAGCGTATTGATGTACTGCCGAATCTACATGGAAAAATCAATTCCATTGTAGTTTTTCGTTCAAGAAATTTCAAAGAATAACTTTACTTACCGCTCTTGTAGAGAGAAATGTTGTCGTTGCAACGCAAGCAAAATGCATCCAAAAATACTCTGATGGAACTAATAAACAATTTTCTGTAAGTCTCATGTTCTTCCGGTGGTAGTACCTTTAGGACACATATTAAGAGACTTTGTATCGCGTCGTCGTCGTCTCTGTCTATCAACATGATAACTTTCGAACGTGTTGACATTTTGAAATTCGTTTTCACCAATCGATAGATAAGGTCCAAAGGCGGAGATGAGTTCGTAGCATGGGTTATCTGGGGTCACGGTAACAGGGTCAAATGATAAGCGCAACTAAATTGATAAGCGTCACATATACAGCTTATGATACATCATTTGAAAGGTATTGCTCTACTGATGATGAATATGCATTGCAAATTCAAAATCAGGGGTTTTGAACAGGGTCAAAGGTCACGACTAATGTTCAAAAATGACCATTATAGCTTATGATATATCATTGAAAAGTATTTGCTCTACTGACGATGAATATGCATCGCACATTCAAATCAGGACTTCCGAACAGGGTCAAAGGTCAGCGATAGCTTATGACATACCATTAGAAAGCTACTGCAGTGCTGATTGTAACTATGCATTGCAAATGAAATCGGAACTTTCGAACCGAAGTCAAAGGTCATGCACTTTCAAATGACACTTAGTGTGTGATATTCATTCGAAAGCTAGTCCATTGAGGATTTCACTTATGACACGTTTTAAGCTGCAATTTACATCCGCTAAAGGACATCGCTCAGCTACATCTCGGTTTGTCCGGTTTTATTGCGTTGTAACATGGTCAGTCGCCGCCAGCCGGCCGCTGGCCGATCCGGCTGAATACAGCTCAAGCAAACTGACAGCCGATCGGCCACTGGTAGCCGGGCACCGGCCAAATCAGCCGGTCAAGCTGCCATCAGCCGGCAAAACAGTTGATACCTGCTGATAACAGCCAATTGGCTTAAAATTAATTATATTTAATTAAGGTCAAACTGACCGCCAAGGCTTATTTTGAGATCGAAATCTACGTGCTGTAATGCATATGTAGGCAATTTTTTGAAAAAATTGAATTTGGGAATTCCAATGTAGAAATTATCAAAGAAAAAGTAGCTCACCAGAGGTGGTCCTATGTATCATACGTGAGTTTCTACAGCTTTGGTGTTTCAGCACTACGTATTGGTTTCAAGTTATACGATGCATTAATTAGCTAAACTTGACAAAACACGACAATAAATTAAGTGTTTGATTCGTTTTCGCAAATTCGGCAGCTGGAATGTACCATGTCTGGTAATTTTATTATTGTTTCAACCCGGCCGTTGGTGGCTTGGGCGCTACCAGTGGCCGGATCCGGCTGTCAGTGGCTCGAGCTGTATTTAGCCGGATCCGGCCACCAGCGGCCGGGTGGCGCTGACTGATGGTATGTAACTGAAAAACGCCAAGATGTTAAGTGTGTATTGTGACAATAAACCACTGAATATTCCACCACTTTTCCCAGCGAGGGCTCCATCTCTCCACTCTGTGTTTCTGGCATCCCAAAACCATGGATAAGTGCCAGAGCATAGCCCCAACAATACGATTTGACGGAGTCTTGCAACTGTCGACGTATCCAAGAAATATGGCCTTGTTTTCATGACATTACGTTTCCCAACTATGCCATAAGATTGTGGAGAAAGTTCAGACTGGAAATGATCAAAATACATTGCTTCATTGGGCTCCGTATGAAATGTGGGATGGCGAGTGACCCTGATGTCAAAACGGGGCAAACTGACACCTTTAAACAATTTCGAGACTTGAATTCTTGTTTCACGAAGTCCACTACCACTTTCTTCATGAAGTAAAAGGTCACTTTTGTAATTTCTTGTGGTGAAAATTACCCCATCAAAATTATCGTCTACTTTATGCCACTGGATGTTGGACAACCCAGGTACTTTTGAGATGTTACGTCGTCTTCTTTTTTTCAAGATTCCATTTGCTGCATGGTAGCTTTGCCCTTTCTCCTTGAATTGTGAAGTGAAGGGTACGAGTGTTGTATGAGGAGATGCTCGTTTTGTTATGTCCAATCCAGTTCTCAAAACCGGCTTCAATTAAGAAATTTAGCGTTTGCATTATGGCAATTAATTCAGTCATCTGATAAATCATATCATGGCTTTGTAAAAAGTTAAGTTAGAACAGCAGAGTGTAACCTTCATCTCAGTCACATGTTAAATTTTGCAAACTCTGATTTTTTTACAACGGAAACAACTGTCATTCATTTAAATCTAACCTTCGTTTTGAAAACTGATAACATTTTTTTCGCTATCAAAACCCAAGAATTTTGTAGAATTTTTATGAAAGAAACAGGAAATATCGCTTAAATCAGGGATGTAAGTCATCATTCACCTACCGAAAGTTAAAGGTTGTATTCGCTCTGTGTGAGAGTTTGAGAGGTGAACGCAGAAAGGATAATTGCATAGTACTGTTCTTATTAAATATTCACATTTCATAACAATTTCTCAACGGCCTATGAAAATAATGTACATAATTGACTTTATAAACTATAATCAACCAAACGGCGATGTTGCAACATAACACATTTTGACCAGTTAATGCAGATTTTTTAAATCTTTGTTAAAACCCTTATCTTCACGA
Source organism: Orchesella cincta (assembly GCA_001718145.1). Classification (NCBI taxonomy): domain Eukaryota; kingdom Metazoa; phylum Arthropoda; class Collembola; order Entomobryomorpha; family Orchesellidae; genus Orchesella; species Orchesella cincta. The sequence goes on from LJIJ01001796.1 coordinate 24,038, forward strand.
ATGAAAACAAAGGTTTAGGTTTCGATGAATGATTTTGAATGAAGCTACATGTGGAATTGCATGTCGTTGTATCTCTGGTTAACATCCAAAACGTTGCATGTCGCGATGTCGAGTATATATTGATTCATTCCCGTTTTCTGATCCAATAATTTGGTCGAAAGCATTTCGTGCATAATATCTATGATTTATTGATACACGCTGAGATAAAGAGTACTTTTCTTAAACAGGAATAAAGAACTCAAACTGAATAGTCTGCACGCGATTTCTTCCTGGCCTTTCAAATTCATTTTGTCTATAATTCCATGACAAAGGAACAAAAGTGACTTGCATGCTCATTGTCTTGTAAATTTAGAGTCTTAATTAAAGGAAAACTGGTCATCCTTTAAAGATTAAGTACCTCCAGTCACACTGTAGAGCAAAAGCCTTATGTCAATGCCTTTTAAAATAAAAAGTCCGTTTACTCAACTTGCATGACAACAGCAAACCAAAAGTCCAAGTAAAGCAGCGAGTAGTTTGCAAGCGATTTTTCTCTAGTATTTCAGCTAAACAGCTGCCTTTTCAAAGACAAACGATATTAAAGTAAAATGAAGCTGTCTCCATGATGGCCATTAGCTTTCAATTATGCTAAATTGCAAGAATACGTCCACTTAATCCTCAAGTCGAAAGTCTCGTATGGATAATGCATTGTTAATTGATATCTGGCAGTTTTTGCTTTGGAACTTAACCCCTCCATGCTCAAACCCTTACCTATGTTAAACTGACATGAAAATAGCAAAACGGAATTCCTAAAAAAAGTCAAAAAGTCTGCACGCGATATTTTTCAGTGGTTTTTTCGTCTTCTTCAGATAAATCTGATGAAGACGAAATCTGTGATAGCAAAGCTAAGCTGTATTGCAATGATAATTAATTTTCGTTTCAGAATTTTTAAATGGTCCTAGTGACATTTGTTTAACAATTTTTATACGATTAAATGTTGTTCGAACAGATTTAAAAATTAAAATTGCTTTAGTTTGATAATATACCATAGATTACTTGAATTTACAAAGGTTTATTTAAATAAAAATTACATTTAACTACATAGCTTAAAACCAGTTCTTAATTTACTAGCCTTTCGGGGTTTTTAAGTTATTGTTTCCTAATCTAGACATCACCCGTATAGTTTATACGTTACTGATAATAATGAAAATTATTGGGAAATGGAGCAATATCATTGGAATAAGCACCCCTCACCATAATATCCATTCGTTTCTAAATTAAACCCTAAACCAAAGATTTAAATTGGTGTAGTTATCAATAAACTAGAAAATGATCAGAACATTTCTGCTTATAAACAAAACGTTTAAAATCGTTGGAAAATGTCTCAAATAGAAAACTTGCTTTAAGCTGAAATCTAATTAAATTCTCTGTCTAAACGTTTATTACTACAGAAATGTTTATTAATTCCCCATTAAAATACAGTAGCAATTGAATTCAAAAAATATATCAGCTACGACAATGCCGAACTAGCCTCATGGAATGATGCCTAATGCCCCTAGCGCCCACCAACAAGTGACCGGAAGTGAGAAGAAGAAGACCGAAGTGAATGCTTCCAACTCTGCTTGAATTACCCGTCCTGAAGGTCAGCCACCAATCCAGAAAATCTTATCAGGCAACCGAAAGATTCATTAGAAAGGGCAAACTATTGAACAGGTGTATAGTAGCATATGCAGAAAATGCACAAAGCTTCCCATTGACCACTAACTCCGAAAAAAGTATTTTGAGATTCACGGCAACATTTGGTACTCAGAGTCATAAGACTGTGAACTTCGATGTCGTCAGAGTTGACAAAATTTAAACCATGCCGTATTGTAGCTTCTCAATAAAAATTGCTGTTAGAAAATAATATAACAATACACCGGTAGAATGGCCTCCTAAAACTACGTAAAATACTGAAACTGAGATTCTAAGCGGGAAACTTATAGAATTGAAAACATTAGCATGTAGTAAAAATTGTAAAATTGGCTCATAATCCTTTACCAACGGTAATATAACAAGAATCGATGGAAACGCCAAGTTAGACAATGCAAACATGTACACAAAAAACTCCTTTTTAGTGTATTTTTGTTTAGAAATTTCCGTTACTCTAAAGAGCTGTGTTTGTACAAAGCAGGTTTCGTCCATGTAGAATTCGATGTTTAAATAAGTCATAAGCGTTATAATTAAGAGCGCAAACATTGTTAGAGAGGCAGTAAGCTGCTCCATATTATTTGGGATGATGTCCCAGTTTAAGAACAAAGTATATAGCTGCCAAATATTTAAGACTATTTGAATGGCAACTGTGTATTCTATTCCCTTCCATATCCATCGGCTGACGTTTTTCTTTTTAAATTGGTTTGTTGTAGAGACTAGTCTGTTATCAGTTTGGTTGATGTAGAACGGAGTTACAATAAAATTTTGGTTGAATAGCTGAACATTAATTACTCCACGACACATTGACATTGTTTTAAGCTTTTAATTCTTGGTTTTGAAACCAAATCCTACTGGGAACGAACGCGGTGTAGCTTATTGCAAAAGTTGGAATATTTTAGACTGGGCTAGTTTAAAATCTCACCACTGATACTGTAAGTATGTAGTTGCATCTGTTACAACTTGCAAGTAAGGCACAAAGTGTGTTATTTTGTTGCTTGTACTTCAACTTTTTAAAAAGAAACTGTTGAACTCAGACGAGACATAATGTTGATTGATACAATTTGACAATGCTTGGTCCTTGACTCTAATTAGGTTTATTTGACTGACAGTGGTTAACTTGGTAGAATAACATTTAAGCGTGTTTCTCTCAAATTTCAGTCACAAATTTAATAATTATTTTTTAGCTTCAATTATGCTTACCCAAAGTTTGACGATACTGGTTTACAGACAGAAAATTACTGGTTAGCAATCGCTAGTAAATATTCCAATTAATTTATTGTTAATACAGAACTATTTAACTTTATTTGACTGTAAATTGGCTTCAAAAATGGACTAAAAAGAAAACCTGTATTTTAATAGGATTGGTAATGTAATGGTAGTTCTTAACTAAATGCCTTGCATAACAGGTATAATACGACAATATTTTTTAAAGGTCTACAGTTATTATAAGATTTAACTGATAGATGTTTAGAAAAATAAGGAATAAGTGAATAATCATTTTATTTACATGCGCTTGTTAAACAAAGTAGAACTGTAAAGTGCACTACTTTTTATTTCTTAATAGTTCGTCTTCTCATACAGTGTAATGAAAAGTCCAGTAATACCAATACATTGTGAGACTTTTGACTTTCTGTTTCTTTATTACGATTTTTGGTGAAGGGATGAGATTAGCATATTTGGACTCCTTGAGTGATTTCCGACAGGGTGTTTTCTTTCAATTTCCAAAATGCAGTCCTGCTCTGGTGGCACCCATCTGGGTAACACAGGTAAGAATGAATGGACGCGATTTACTCCAAAACGAAGAGTCGGATTTGTATGAAACTTCCATATTCGGATTCCTTGATTGATTTTGGACAAGGTGTTTCCAAATTTTATCTCATTCTTAGTTAGGGTTTCTTTTATTATAAACTTTATTTATTACTAAACTAATTATTAAATTCAGTTTCTGACTCCAGAAATGAGTTATGGGACTCCTTTTTATTACGTTTGCATAAGAAAATATAGGTTAAATTGCAAAGTTCATTATTATTCATCATTAACATCATCTGTTGCTTGCGATTATATTGGCTGCATTCCAACTGGAAATGGAGTGATCGTGTAAAAGAGTTCTCGTTGAACGTGGCTATTATTGCAATTCTAAACGTTGCTTTATCATCATATATCACAATGGAAAAATGTCGTTTACTTCCGAATTGCCAAGGTTGATGGAGGAACGATTTCGACTCACAGTATTATTAACCTTAGGTTTCCCCTCGATTTGTAAGAGAATTGCTAGAAGGGAAGTCCGTCTTGGAGAAATCTTCATATATGTTTTTACAAGTGGCTTTAGCTTGTTTCCTATTGTAGTTACAGCGCTGCCATTCATCCGTCCTTATGACCCAATACAAGCCGTTTTGTCACACAGATCAACCCAATGTTATTGTCAAAAAGTTGGATTAAATTGGTATCGGTGTTTTCTCTAACTGATTTAGCCAGTTCTTCATATGCTGAAGGCAAGAAATTCCGAGTACTGGGAACCAGAGACATGGACTATTGAGCAAAAGGGACAGGATGAACCTCAAAACTTGCCGACCAGTTGGTTTCTCCCTTGGGGTAATAAGACTTGTGAAAAAGTCGACTGGACTTACCATTGCGGATGCTATGGCAAATTCGATTGCTACTCTCACTCTTTTGGGAAATTTTAAACCACTTCTATCCTAAAATCAGATCTGCATTTTGTCATTTATAGCAATTTAGGCATTTCGGTTTCGAATTCTTTATCATCGTTGATTGAAAAATAATTTATCTGTCCTGCATGATAACTTTGGAAAATCATGAAACGAATAAAATGTTTAATACACAACAGCTCTAAAAGTAGTATTTTCTCTTTCTTCAAGAGAAAGTTTATAAGAGTTAGGTTAGGTTAGTTAGAAATTTAGATAGAAACAAGATTCATGATTGTCTTCGAATAGCATGATATTTTGTGGAAGTATTGAAGAAATTGAGGAGTATGCAGATTTACTTTAGCTTTAGTTTAAGTTTGTTATGCTATAGTGAGACATTTTGAACAAATTCCTGCTGAAATTTAAACAAACTGCTGCCGAACATTCCTTGGTCAATTAAAAGCGTTATAAATAATTGCGCCGCTTATCAGTTATATTCCAACATAAAATAGTTTACTGTCTATCAAAACTCACAGCTGAAAATATTATATAACGGTTTTTTTACTAGATGAAAATGCTGGTATGGTGCTGAAAAATTCCTAGGTTTGTGTGGTGTCAATATTTAACACTCTAGCAACTGCTTGTGCTAGAAATCTACATAACTTTAATCGTGAGTGAAAATTCTCCATCTGCTCTGAACTATTAAGTTGCACGTGTTCATCACAAATTTACTGAGCCCAGACGTCCCGATCAACCATTATCTGTTTATCTGTTTTCATTAAATTAATTTTCACCCAACGGTCACGCAATAAGCTAATATTTTTTCTTTGCTGGCTAATGAAAAATATTTTTGATTTCCACCACTCAAGATGGTATTATGGTAAGCTTATGGTAAACTTAATAAATCATGGACAGCCGTCTGCAAAATAACTTAATTCTTTATATTTGTGCCAACGAACTAAAATAAACGGTTGACTAAAGCAATGCGTCATAAAACGATGGATCTTGATCTACTTATACTTTGTGGCACCAGTCCATACTATATAGTCCTCTTTTAGTCTTGGCTTTACGAGCACTAAAAATCGCCGCAAGTTGATTCATATTTTTAATTGAAATGTTGTAGCAAATCCAAAAATGCTTGGGGAACCCAGTCTCGAAAAATTAATGCGACTGCATCTCAAACAACAGGAAACTTATGGAACATCTCCCTTTACATATTCCAAAGATGAAGATAGGCTACTTCTCACGGTAAAGAGCAAACTGCGATTTGAAGAACTCAAGTTTTGTATCTATATCTTCTTCTGCGTCGGAACGTGGACACAACTTTACCTTGATCATGGTCAAACTGAGACAAGATACGGTTGGAAAGCTCTTTTTTTGCTGGAGGTCTTTCCGTTATCCTTGTTTCAAAGCGGTCGGTTGTGCGAAGCTCCCCTCAAATTGTGGAACTCTATAATATGCTTGTAAATCACGAGAAAAAATGTTTAAAAGGTTGGAAATTGTTTGATAATACTTTTAAACATTTAAGTTCAAACAATTGTATTGTCATTTCTTTGTTTTTCAGGGGCTTATGGTCCAAATGAAGGCCTTATAGAAACATCTGAGAAACGACTCTCCAATTTTACTTCCTGTTTGGCATGTGTGCGTGCCCATTTGCCTCATTCGGTTTATGTCTACAAAGGTTTAGTTTCCCCTTGCAATATAGCAACCGTTGGCTTTTTCCTACTTCCGGAATGCAAGGATGGATTTAATTCAACGTGGAGTAATGCTTCCCTAGTTGCACTTTCCGTCTATTGCATGTTGCTGTTTTGGGTATTTACGGATGGATTTGGAGTGCTCGCATTTTATATGACAGGAATATCATTTACTCAAGCCTACTCAATCTTTGCCTACACGAAGTACTTCACAAAATGTTTGGAAATTAAAGTACATTTGAAAACAAGGCGGCACTCCTTCTATAAACTTCTAACTGTCTACAGACAGCTGCAGCTACTCACTCGGTTTTCCAACATGTTGCAGCAGAAGGCTATCATTGTTGTGATTTTGATCCTTATCCCGATGTGTGTGATATTCGGTTTATACATTGGTAGCCATGGGATCTCAAATTTCCCCACCGGAATTCATCCTCTCTTTTTCCGCTGGGTTTGACGGGCTTGTAGTTATTATCGTGTATTTCAGTGTGATGGCAAAAGTGAATTTGGAGCTGATGATGCAATTCAGTTCATTAAGAAGAATGTTGCTCCTCGAATTATCGAAAAGAGGACGCAAAAATGGTAAGAGTATTCTTGCCATCTATGAAGGATTTACGGGTTTGCATTGGCTCTGTAAATTATGTGGATAAGTTGACGCCATTTACTCTGCTTGACTTTTGTGTATCACAAATTGTCAATCTTTTATTGATGCATTAATATTATGCTATTTTAATATATAAGTTTTTGACGCATAGCTGTTCTAAAAACCTCATCATGTCTCATTTACAGTTTGAATGTAGTTGCACAGCTCAATATTAGTTAAAGTAAGATTTACCTGCTTACCTAACTATTTGTCCTTATTGTGTAAATCTGTTAGCCATATGTTGCAACTCTCAATGATTATAATATAAACCTTAATTAGAAAATCTAGAATAGTTAAAATTATTTAGTTAGTGCATTAAACTTTGGCCATTATTAGAACCGAGAGAAAAAGTGACTGGTAGAGCTGCGAAATTTCTTAAATATGCTTTTCTACATTACGGTATTTATGGTAGATTATTTACCTACATGATAAAACGATAAAACGAAACTCTCTATTTACAATTTTTTTGCGAGTAAATGCAAAATGGCTATTTTAATATTCTTAATTTTTTTTGTAATAAAGACTTGAAACTCAAAAAAATTTATGGTTATAATTAAGTTTAAAACTATCTACCTCAAAGCCCCGAATCGTGTTGCGAACTCGATAAAAGAGAGAGTTTAATGACAGAAAATTTTGACGTGTAGAAGGAAAAATAATTTTTATTACATCACATCACATTCGCACTATTATTAATTTAGGTCCACTAAATTATGCTAGATGCTGGGCATTTGACGGGAAAATACCATTAAAACAAGCCAATTTCCTTGTATGTTAAATTATTTGGAAAGTCTTTCCAACGTAAATCGCTCGTTAAAAGTGGTTTTACATTCAAACCAGTCTCGGTTTTTATAGTCGCCATCAGATACCTAAATTATTAATGTTGCGTTGCGGCATCAAACAATTTTATGCTTTGGGATTTGCGTCATCGAAAAGAAACTTACGAGAAGGAAAGCGACCTTACTTATACTTTGTATTATCACTTTACTTCCTAGTCTGAGGCATTTCTTTGAGCGGTTACACTCCAGCTTGCTAATGCTCGATTTTTTTTAAAAGAGATACGAAAGAAATAAAAATGCTGCAGGGAAACAAGTCTCGAAAAAATGATGCGATTGCATCTCCACCAACAGGAAACTATCTCCCTTTACATATTCAAAGAGAGAGGATGTGCTACTTCTCACTGTGAAAGGTGGACACAAGATCGCATGATTCTATGGGGAATGCTCCACAGCTAAGAAATCACCAGCTTACGAAAACCCCTGGGCTGCCGGGCTCGAAGTACGCTCAAGCTACTGTGGAAGGAGCAAATGGATGATGGAGCAAGTGGACTTGTGGTCTAAAGGAAATTGAAATACAGTCTCAGCCTGTGACCCGTAAAACCTTGTGCTCTATTTTCTTTTGGGGTGAAAGGGAATTCCTTTTTTGAAGCAGAAGTTTTGCAGAAAACATGCTGTAACGTGTTTGCGTATGATCCAGAGGACACGAAGATTGGGAGACCGATTTCTCCCACTAATCCAAGGGTGAAGTTCCATGAACTTGCAGTGGGCAAAGAGGACATTAATAACACGAAGAAATTCAAAACCCTTATGGAGGAGAATGGATACGATTGGGTGGATGTGGTGAAAATGGACATCGAAGGATGGGAGTACGTACTAAGAGTACTACAGAGTATATTTGAAGAGATTTTCGGAAGAGATTCCGATCTGCTGGCTTGTGGAATTTCACAGCGAGGCACCGAAGAGAATTCTGGATCTTTTGACAAGCTGGAGGTGAAGGAATGAGGATATTTCATGCCGAGATTAACCCTTACTTTCCTGACTACGCTTGTGAATATTCTTTTATTAATGTTAATGCTGGGTACGATTTTCTTGCAGAGTTAATAAACCTTGACGATTAAGCCCATTATCTGGCTATAAAACTATTTATTTCAACAACTTTCAAACTCATTTATAATTATCGTTACTCATTTTAATTCGATCAAGGTCTGTAAATCCTTAATCATTCACATCCTTCTATATCATATGCATAACTATCGTGAAACTGGTTAACTAATGCTTCCACTCGTTCGGTTAATCTCTCACTTATCATAGGGAGTTCAATGATTTTAATAACTAGAATGATTTTCGTTCACCACGGAAACGTATGAGAATTCATACATGCATATATACATATAAGTACATGTTTTATTTTCATTCATCATGAAATGAGCTTACATATTGCTATTTGATGGAGCAAACCTGTTTTTCTGCAAACTTGACGGTAGTATTAATTCTCAACAATAAAGGGTGGAATTCACATTTAAATCAAACCTCGGTTTTGTCATTTGTCATCATTGTAATAAATGTCCACAAATTAATAGTAGGGGTCATAATCCATTTTTAGGCACCCAATCCAATCCACCCATCACATCTTCCACTCAATGTACAATTAGGCATCATAACTTTATAAGCATTAAAATGCTAGTTAATACTACACCTAAATTCATTTATGAACTTTATAGTACATTAAAACAAATACCGATATACATACGTATGCAAGATGAACGTGTGCATGTTAAAGTGTAGCAAATAGTAATAGTGTAGTAAGCATAGCTTTCTGGCATAAAACAATAGAATGGAACGGGAAGGACAATGAATGAGTTCTAAAACCTTACTTACTTGGTGCAGATTGCATTTATAAACCGCATTGTAGTTTCGTTGAATTTTTGTATTCAATTAGAATGATACGTGGCAATAATATATTAGGAATCTAGTCGACGTTAAAATCATTTAACCAATCAATTTTCAACATGTCTCTTAACATAAGTAGAATTGGCATATATTGGCAGATGAATATGCCCTAGCAGAGGAATAATGTAATAGTAAGTTTGATATAGGTTTTAATGTATGAAAATAGCATACACTACTACTAGCATCTTCTTTACCTGAGGTGGTCACGATGACAAGATATGAGACGAAGATGAAAAAAATTATCTGAAATTAGTTATAAGGAGGAAGGAGGTCTGAGAGGTTAAGATAAATTGTGGTGTCTAGAACTAGCTCCATCATCGGTCGCCATCTTTAATTGTGCTAATTCAGCATGCCATACCTGAAACTTTGTGTCGTATTACAAATGGTGAGTTGGTTCAATTTGTATTTTCAATAATCACATTCACTAAACTGAATAATATATTTCAAGTATGTTGCTTTTAAAAACCCGTCAACTCCGAATTAGAACGATTCTATACAATAATCAACAGCTCAGTTCTTAATAATTTTCTCATTCATTTTGTTGCAGGCCACGTTTAATCAGACGGATGGTTGCTGGATGAAATGGAGAATTCAATTTAATTATTGCAACAACGTAAGTCGGTTGAAATTTTATGTAAATTCAGTTTTTTAATTCAATTTTGATTGTTACTCATTTTGTTGGTTTACAGCTTTACTATCAGCTACAGCTTTGATAGGATAGGTGTAATGTTTCATCATCAGCGGTGCAGAGTGAAATGTACATACATCTTTTCAAAATTTAACGATGCATATGTTTCTTCATGATTTAACCCGAATGTAAATATGTTATGACTACTTAAAATGTTGCAGGTATGGAATCTCATCATCGAGCTCGCCTAATGACGTTCGTTAGGAAGCTCTATTGAAATTCTGAAGCCAGCGGAGTCGAGTTAAATTAAACCCTAACTGTTACTGGGAATGTGGTATCTCAAACTTTAGCATCAATTGTAGGTCTGCTTTTGATTTCTACCACAACACCTGCAAGCTGCTTGCTCGGGACTTTTGATGCTGCTGGTTGCTGTTCCTACCTTCACCGCAACGTCTCGACCAGCCTACTTGTTTATACTCCTAGTGCTTGAGGCTACAGGGTCAATAGATAGTACTCATCAGCTGGTAATTGATACCTAGAATTAATTAGAATATGTTGAAAATGATTAAATGTTCAATTGTGTGAGTTTTTTTTTTTCACATCGGTGCAGGAACCAAATTCTCCTTGGGGGTACCAGGAGTACACATATTATGAACACAACACATGATTTTTAACAATTTTATCGGGATTTCTACTGGAAATTCAGAAATCTGGGGGTACGACGTACCCTCAGTACCCCCGGTTCATGCGCCCATACATGTTCATGCGAAGGCTCAATTGTTCATGTTTCTACAGTTGAAAATGAGAAGTTAGCTTTCTATTCAGCCGTCAGTGAAATCAGTAATCAAATCGGATTACACATTATATTTATGTATACTATCCTCCGCATTTAAAGTAACATGTAGTTTGAAAGATTAAGGTAGTACTTAAATCTCCGATGTATGAGAGTATTAAGTCCAAGAAATTGAATTCTAGACGGATTTTGGTTTGCAGTGGCGTAGCAAGCTTTAGAACATTTTGGTAAGGCATGGACCGATACTTCCAGTTGTCTTTCCTTGTCACTTGATTTTCTTCAGGGGGTTTGACCTCTTTTAACGGTACTACCTGGCACGGTCGATCTCCTTGGGAGTTTCAGGCTGGGGCCCAATTGCTACACCACTGCTGGTTTGATATGGTAGGATGAATCAGACGTTCTGCTGAAAGTTTATCAATAATTATAATGAAAATTAAACCCGACAATTCGAAATGTAGCAATGTACCTTTAGCGGATGTAATTGTGACTCAAAAAACGTGTCATAAGTGAAATCCTCAGTGGAATAGCTTTGCAATGACATATCACTCCAAGTGTGTCGTTTGAAAGTGCATGACCATTGACCTCGGTTCGAAATTTCCGATTTCAATTTATAGTGCATATTTATAACCAGCACTGCAGTAGCTTTCAAATGGTATATCATAAGCTATGTTGGTCATTTGAAATACTTATCGTGACCTTTGACCCTGTTCAGAACCTCTGATTTTAGTATCTAATGCATATTCACATTCAGCACAGCAATACCTTTCGAACGACATAGCATGTAGTTTAAAAGATTAAGATAGTACTTAAATCTCCGATGTATGAGAGTATTAAGTCCAAAAAATTGAATTGTAGATATTTTTTGGTTTGCAGTGGCGTAGCAAGTTTTAGAAAATTTTGGTAAGGCATGGACCGATAATACTACCAGTTGTCCAGTTCTCATTTTTCTATTTCAAAGCCTTTAATATGAGTCTTTGAGAACATTACCTGTAAATGCATTTACATTTTATAAATGAAAGTCAAAATTTGCTCAGTACCAGGTACTTCTTACTTTGACTTTCTTCAAGGGGTTTGACCTCTTTTAACGGTACTGCCTGGCCCGGTCGATATCCATGGGAGTTTCAGACTGGGACCCAATTGCTACACCACTGCTGGTTTGATATGGTAGGAAGAATCAGACGTTCTGCTGAAAGTTTATCAATAATTGTAAAGAAAAATAACGTGAAAATGAGTAAGGTAGTTGAAAAAGTCAGTATAGCAACCGTCCACAAATGTTTTATGTCATTAACTTTGACCTAATGTACTGCGATGAGAACATGGCATATAATTTTGTTCAGCTGTTTCATTATAAAGAACATCGTTGGCTCACAACGTACTTACCTGTCTGTTCGGCAGTGATTTACACTGTTTAGGTAGCATTAAAAGCGGGATTTAGGCT
>LJIJ01001797.1:0-27219 GCA_001718145.1 Orchesella cincta
TGATACTTAAGTTTCCGACTGCACAACTGGAATATCTCCGAAGGTTGCACCCGTTATTCCAAAAGGAATTTATGATTATGCAAGTCGTATGCACGGTGAATGCAATTCGTGTTTAGTTGGCCACCCGCCTAATAATAACTTTAAATGTGATCACAAATCTTCAGACCGCGGGCTCAGTGTACTGGATGCCGATGCAATTAACTCTTTCTATAATTGCGGTGGTAATATATAAAACTTATTATTCAAAATCCCCATATTTCTGTTGAAAATCAGTTTCCTTTTCAGGTTGCAAACGTCATAGATGGATTCCAGCAGAACAGCTTTCACCAGAAGATAAGAGAAAATTGACATCTTTTGAAAACAAAACTGTGCATGACTTTCCACTCTATGCTTGTCGAGCCCCAGTTTCAACTGAAGTAATTCCGGGAGTCTATGATGCTGCCAGGAAGCTTTGCTATGTTGGTGTTGGTTTGCAAACAAAGGGATTTAAAAAGAACGTAGAAGTTCTTACCATTCCTGGTGGACTTGAGAACAATTGCAGTATCTACAAATTTGTAAACAAGGATAACGTCATGGTATTCAATGATGCAATACAAGTTGGGGAGTTGCAGCGGAATCGATTGGTGGGGATTCCACTAGTCACCTTGCCTTAGGATAGTAAAAGCTGCGAATGAGACGAGTTATTTCACTTTAGGAAAAGTTTGGAACCATGCAAAGCAGAATTTTACGTTTCTACAAGCTGTATTACCAACAGAGCTTTCTTTTCCTGGTAGCGTTGATTATACATCCAACTACAAGGTTTTGACTTGTACCATGAAACCGTCGTGCACAGCGGAAAAGTCTGGCAGTTCTACGGAACCGACACGCCGCAGATTTGGTCCTTAGCGGTTGCAGTGTTAATTTTTCTGCTTATTTTACTCGCAATTTAGCATATCATTTTAAGCGACTTAGGAATATGAAAGCAATGCTGCTTTCAGAAGCTGAGGAAAAAGAATTTTTGGAGGGCAATATTAACTGCGATAAAGGAAGTCAAGACGATGTCATCCAAATATTGAAATTTGAAAAGGAATACGAGTTATCCAGAGAGGACATTGTTATAGGCAAGTACAAAGAAATTATTGAATTTTTATTTTAACCATAGTTGTTTAGTACTTTAAAACGTTTTATACTAACTGCAGACATGAATAAGGTCCTTGGTATGGGAATATTCGGAATAGTATACAATGGTACTGTTAAAGATAGTCCTGCTGCAATAAAGATTCCAAAAGATTCCTGCGCACCAGACAAGTTTAAGAGTTTTCTTAGCGAGGTTAAAGTCCTTTGCCATCTTGGGGCTCATCCAAATATTCTGGGATTTTTGGGAGCGCATGTTGCTCAAATTCGGCAAGGTAAAATGATTTTTACGTATTATAAATGTATTCTTTTGTCAAATTTCTAAATTAAATAATTATTTTTCCAAGGTATTCTTCATATTGCAACGGAACTATGCATGAATGGATCTCTTCAGGGTTTTCTAAGGAAAAAGAAACGTGTCACTCAAGACAACAGCATGCATCAAACCGAAGATACGGTTTGGTTATTCGAATTATACAGATTCGCCATTGAGATCGCTCGTGGAATGGAATACATTGCAAGTAAGAAAGTCGTTCATGGGGACCTTTCTACAAGAAATGTGTTTTTGGATGCGGATAATGTTTGCAAAATTGGAGATTTTGGACTATCTCGGAAACTGGATGAGTACGACCGTTACGTTAAAGAATCACAAGAACCTATGCCGTGGAAATGGTTGGCGTATGAGTCTCTAACAAAAATGGAGTTTACTTGCAAATCCGATGTTTGGGGGTATGGAGTAACTGTTTGGGAGATCTTAAGTTTGGGTACGAATATTATTTTATAATTGTTAATAACATTGTTTAAATGACAACTTTGGAATTGAAGGGAATACGCCGTATGCTGGATTAACATGGTCGCCAGAATTTACTACTGAAATTGAAAATGGGTTACGTTTACCGCCTCCTACATTTGGTGAACCAGAAATGTAATTTACAAAATAATGAAAATGGCCATTATGGTTAATATGGTTTTGAATAAATTAATCAATATTATGTTTTATCCCCTAATTTTAAATAGATACTCAAAACTTCAAGATTGTTGGCATTTGGATCCCAACGAAAGGACAACTTGTACACATATGCTTGAGTTCTTTAAGAAATTTTGCGACATTGAATATGTATCACTGGAGGAGTACTTGGTGAAACCGACGTATGTGTCTGAAACCGATTTAGAACTTTGCGAGACCGATACATCTCTGTAAATGTACAATTTACAAAAACGAACCTTATAGTACTAGTATTATAATATATGTCAAAAATGTAACACAATGAAATTTCATACATTTAATCTATAGCTTTTGAGAAACATCTTCTCCAACTTTTTAAAAACTATAAACTATATAAAAATTGTACATTTTTCTTGAACACAAACATTAGGCAATAAAATTAACGTTTTCAATTTTCTTAACTGTCTAAATCAAAAATTAATAAATCAGTTCAAAGATACAAAAAATACGAATTCGAACGATAAATATTTACAACAATTTCTACCGTTTTGTCAACATATACATTTCAGTGAATCAGAAGCAAATTTACCACATGGATAACGCAAAACTCAAGAATAACAACAGGCGTAAGTTTATCGACAAAGTTGACAGCTCCAAGGAAAACCTTGATGGGGGGCATTGATGCTACGTATCTCCGCATAATTTTTTGATCCCTTCTTTTCATTTGCGGTAATACTTTTTCCTTCGTGAATTGTAAGAACCTGGTAGAGTGGGAATGCACCTTGGCAAACATTCCAAAGCAAAGGAAGTTGGTCATCAGAGCATTCATCAGTGCACCCGAAAAGAAAATCAAATGAGGAATTGACATTTCCAATCCCAAGCTTATCATCATGTAAAAACAAATTGTCATGAGAATTAGAATCAGAGCAAACAAGGAAACAACAATGACATCTTGTTGAATCCAGTTGTAAAGTCTTGCCAAAATTTGAAGTTGTCTGTACCGAAACATCAACTTTGGATTCTGAATTCCAGTACGCTGCAAACAATGCTGAAACCACTGGAGTTCTTTAATATATCCAACCAAGCAAGCGCTTTGAAGAAAAGATACTTCCACAACTTGAAAGGTAAATCCACCCATCAGGTCTGCCAGTAGCCAGGAAGATATTACAACAATTCCTATTAGTATCAATTGGGAATTTGGATTCCAAATTCCTTCAAAATTCCCACTGGTGCACTCGTCCAAAAGTTGCCATCCGATTGTGGCTGATGTACACGGATTTAACCAACGCTGAACCGAATAAGCACCGATTATAGCTGGGCATGCTGTTAGTCCACAAAGCTGAAAGTATTTTATTTGCCAAATTTCGAATTTTGACACAATGCGCTGGGAATTTGGTTTTAAATGGTTATTCTCAAAGAAAAGAAGACCATTGAAGAGTTCTAAGACAGTTTCATTTCTTAGCAGATAAATCCCGTTCATTATTATAAAAACGGTAATGGCAGATACGTTCATTAGACTTTCCAAACTTGTAACAAGCGGCTCATTCTTTCCATGTTTTAATAATTGAAACCATAAGCCAGATACGAACGCGAAGGAAAATCCCATTTTGAACCACTGCCAGCGCTTTGTTGGACCATTGCAAGTGATAAGCTTCTGGCTTCCGAAAACATCGTTAGCAAATTTAAATGCATAGGTACCAACAAAGTGTTGTTGCTTTAGGTGAAGCTGTAAGCCTTTAATGCAGTTGTGGGAAATTAGCATTGTTTCAGAAATTGCTAATAATTTATGACTTTTCAATCAGAAGATTTTGCAAAGTTTCGAAAGTCCGTAAAAATCGCGTTTTTGTTAGTATTATTTTAAAATATTGCTGCAAACTCTTATAATCAGACAGTTAGCTAAGCCTTACAGTGAATGAGAGTAAAGAAATATGTATAGCCGATATCGTCCTCCACCTTTTAAATGGGAAAGACTATTTTTGTTTAAAGGTCATAGCTACAGATTAGGGGCTTAATTAACTTTTAGATAACTAAATTCCTAATTGACGTTGTCATAAAGTTGAGAAGAGTTTTTGTTCTCCCAGTGCTGATAATTGATGGACAAGAGAAATATACACACCTTTTATACCCCAGTGGGAGAGTTTTATGTTTTTTACAATAATTTGCAAAACGTAAGTTGTCAAAATACGTAATACGTACGTAACAAACTACTTAATTGACATATATCGCAGTTATCGATGTATAATGTAATACCCAATATTGTGAACTTGGCAGTCATATTAATTAAATGCTCTGTTGATGAAAATCAGACATAAAACACATCATATTACTCGTAACGTGTACTTTTATAAAGAAGAAACCTGTTTGGCTCAGCTGGGCCAACTTGCGAACAGCCAGACAGAGTGTTTGCTAATAAAAGGACATGGCTACGAATGCCACATACGTTTTTTCGAACGCCGGAAACTAAATTTAGTACGATTAGCATGCTGACAAACCCGTTGTATATTCATGATTCATTTATGTATTTGCTTGGTAATTAACACAGTACAGTACTACAGTTAGTAGTCAGTCTATAATCTTTCTAATGAAATACATACCAATTTTTAGGCAAATAGGAGAGAAGCTAGGTTATACTTTCTCTGTCGTTAGTGAACATTTCTGGCAAGTAGCTTAATGGAGTAAGTACAGAAAATATAGGTAGAAATGAACATGAATCACAATAAAGGCATATAATAGTAATAACTAATAACCGCATCTGTTTATAAAATGTAATGTCCAATTTATTGTTAAATGTTGAAATTCTATGCCCAAAATTTAGTAAAATAAAATGAAACGTTCTATATACACGCTATTCCTTCTTACAGCAATAATATCACTCATTTTTTAAAAACGTTGTGGGATTTCCATTATGCTGCATATGTTTAAAGTTTTTTTTTCATTTGCAGACATAGTTATTTGAATGTGTTAGCTGATCGCACTTTTAAGTTATGTTTTCTAAATTATTCATGACCAGAACAAAAATTCTACAATAGACTTACGTTTATCAACTTCAGAGACCGTGGTTTCGGATAATTAACGTTTCTTGCCTTCCTTTATGCTAAGTAGGTGCTTCAAACTGTTTGGGAATGCAAAATTTGTGGTTTTATCTTAATCACCCAACTCGCATCTACTTGTCCCAGTTGGTTGCGTTTGCATACAACCAAATATTAATTAAAAGCCGGTTTTGTTACAATGGCCACAGTTATGAATAAAAGTTGACAACCTTTCTTTAAAATTGTTAAACCATAATTGTTGTTTAGTCAGTCATCCATAACATTTCGAAAATGTACTTTGGGCAATACTACGCTCCTTGTAGATTTTAGCTCAACAACCATAAAACTCATTCCGTCCCGATAACTCAGCCCCACCCACGCCTGGTGTTTGAAGTTTTTACATAAACATTGCAGCTTTTTGTTATAATACCCGCTCATAAAAACGTTGTTGACCCATTTATTTTTTCAAGCGAATCAGCCTCGTATAGGGGATCAAATGAACAATAAATTCCCTCCAGAATTTTTTCCCCAGACGTAGGAAAAAAACATTTTGCCGTTCCAAATTCTTTTTTATATTGGGATTAAATATGAAAAGTAGTTGTGAATTTCCGCACATTATTTTTCTACTAAATTTAGGATTGTTTTCACTTTTCAGTTGCTCTCAAGTTTTTAAACCGACTGATCACTTTTATCAGTATTCACCCTACAAAACACAGCCTCAACGTTGGCCCCAACTCAGCCCAATTGAGAATCTCAACTTTCACCTAACACCTTTTAGGAATTGTCTCCTCCACGTAATAAATTATGAAGGCATGGATCTCCCAAATTTTTCTCACCTGCGATTCTTTCCCGATACGACATGATACGTGAGGTGAGCATATCTCATCAGGATAACTCGACAGAGTTTAGAAGCCCCGAGTTTGTGGAATTTGAAAATTGCAAACTTCAGGATAAAATCAGAAACGAGTCCTCAAACTCTGATTCCTTCTGTAGAGGAAAAAGTTTGATAGTTCCGGAAGACAAAACCATATTAATGAGGACGTGGACTTGTGAAACAAACATTTATTTGAGCCCTACCTTAACAGAACTTTCAAATAACATCTTCATAGACGATAATGATAAATCTTTACGAATTCCACCACACTACTCAAACTTTTTCAGAGGTCACCGCTTCTCTCAAATTCTGATGCACAATGAGTTAACTAAATTGAAAGGAAATCTGCAACGATTTTCAATTGAGTTTTCAAAAACAATGAGAATATACGACGTCCTCATAACAGCGCAGGAAAATTGAAATGAACTCACATATTAAACCGTGGCTACATGGGGTTCTCAAAGATACCATTCAGCACGTTAGCCTGAGGAGGGAATCATATTCAGAAAACAATTGACTTGTTATGAAAATAAATGATCAACAGAATAAATTGAGCCAAAGGGTAAAAGTGGAGAAAGTGTTGTATGTCTGCTGGTTTTGCTCCCCATGTCAACAATACTTTCTCCGTCGATAAAAGATTTAAATGAAATTCAGCAAATGAAACAATCGATAACGTTCTTTGGAGACTATCAGAAGCATCATCCTGGAAAAAAGTGAAACTGAATCCTGCTGGAAATATTAATTCCCAAATTGCCCCAAAGTTGAAAACAACCAGCCTAAATTTATTCAATGATTTGGAAGAGCTACA
Source organism: Orchesella cincta (assembly GCA_001718145.1). NCBI lineage: Eukaryota > Metazoa > Arthropoda > Collembola > Entomobryomorpha > Orchesellidae > Orchesella > Orchesella cincta. The sequence goes on from LJIJ01001797.1 coordinate 6,771, forward strand.
AACTTTTACGCAGGTTTTGTTGCTTGGATACGCTTTGAAAAATTCTAGCTATTACTATTCTTCATCCAAAAAATGTAACAAGAAAATCACTAGCTGTTCTTGCGATTCAATAGACGTTCTTAGACTTCCAGCGATTAAACCTGAAGCATTTACGAAGCCGTACCAGAGCTTGTACTTAACTCGTGAAAGCAAGCTGCGCTTTCTAAGTTGTGGGGTTGCAGACAAGGAAGCGTTACCGTTTTATGAACTGACATGCATTTTTGTTGTTTGGATTTGGCTTTCTCTTTTTGGATCTGTGGTCATTCTCGCTTTGTTTATGAAAATGGTTCTTAAAGAAAAGCAAGGGCGTCAATCATTCTCGTATCTCAATTTGTTGCTGGGAATTTTCAAATCCTTTATAGAACAAGGAGGCCCGATTCCGGATCAAATTCTGTTGGAACTACCTCAACTTCGTGGGCAGTTGGAGCCCTCCTTTTGATTGGAGTTGTGGTCGGAAATGCGTACAAATTTGAAAACATTTCCAGGCTCAGTTTGCCCACTGCCAGAAAACCATTTAAATATTTTGATGAGTTGGTCAAAGCCCGTTTCACGGTTTACAGCCGGGCTGTCCTCTCTTCTGGAGCGGTAAACCAACCTCGTCTAGCGAAATTGGAAAAAGTAGAAAAATTTGATGAGCATACAGGCAAGGCTTGGTTTGTATCCGAAATATTTTATTATTTACGAAATGAAATTGAAAATACAAATCTCCACGCCCATGTCATCAACGACTTGAAAAAGTGGTTGGTTTTAAACCACACCAAACTTCTCCCGAACTATTGGGAGCTTCTTACAGCTGCTAATAAAATGGAAAGGGATGCTTTGGTAATGAAATTTCTACAGATTTGCAACAAAACGGCTTTAATACTTCCTGAAACGGAAGCAAACTTTTACTTCAATCGACTTAGAAATTCCTTTGGTTTAAGAAATACTTACGTGGGTAAAGATGTGCTGGCCAGAAAAAGTAGTGGACTTGTATTCAGTACTTGGATTGATACCAAAGTTCTCAGAAGAATTAAGGATATCTACTCATCTGGTATTCCGCAATGGTGGCAGTCAATTACTGTGAATTTTCTCCCAATTATTAGAGCCGGATTTCACACTTCATCTCAGTTGCGGCACGAAGCACCTAGAATGACTGGAAATATATTCGTTGTGTTTGGGGTTCTCTTAGGAGGGTTATTTGTGGCACTTTTGAGTTTTGTTTGTGAGAATAATGTTCTGAAAAATGGAAGAATTACAAAATATAGGCGGCGATAGTAAATAGTAAGTAAGTGGACCTCACAGTCTCCGCAAGTTTTGTTGATACAAAAAATTATTTAAAAAAAACGAACGTTAAGCAGACAGACTAATTTGATGAACATATATAATTGTAAAAGTAAATATGGATTTGCAGAATAATTTGATTTTTCCGGTTACGGTAATCATCGTTTATTGATTTATTACATTCACTTAATAATTTCTAGCTACTGCTAAATCTGAAACCTGTTGCGACTACTGGAACGTCCTAGCTACACGTGGTTACTGCTCAACTACAATCATTTACCATTTTGAAATCGCAACATAGGATTTTCTTCATACTAGAACTAGGAAAGATGTTTTCCAGAAATGGAGGTTCTACGGCTTAGACAGCAATAAACTATCGACAATCCTTGCCAGTGTAAACTGAAGGTAGACAAAAGGTGTAGACTTTTCAACAAAATTCGTTTCCCCAAATTCAATTTTCAGCACTGGAAGAGCCAATACAGTTCTTTGAAGCAGTTTCCTTTCCTTTTTACTGTTCATTAGGGCAAAACGCTTTACCTGTGAAACGCTTCGACAAGCTTCGCTATGAAGATTTCCCCCTATCCCAAAAACTGCGAGGATGATGATTTGAACATCAATCACCACCACAACAAAGAAGCAGTTCATGTACAGCAAACCATTTGCAGCGAATTTGCCAACAGTCAAAGCTCTAATGACCGAGACTGATGAGAGGACAAGCAGCACAACCATTACGACCAGAAGTGAGACCAAAAGTCCAGAGTGAGCACGATTGAAAAATGCCACAAGTATTCGAAGTTGTTGGTAGAGGTTTGCAACCTCCGTGGTCTTCTTTTCAAATCCAAATTTCCGGCAACTCTGCCGAATGTGTAGTTTCCTATATTCAATGAAAATGATTAAATTCTTCAACAGTTTGAGAATTTACTGGTTTATATTTTACCTTGTGATTATCGACATGTAAACAGACAGACAAGAAGTTCCAATCATGATCTGGTTGAGCTAAGTGTACAGAATTTTGTCAGGGAAACCAAGATGGTCCAGTTAAGACAGAAAGTTATACAAACAAGGACGTAGTGCATGAAGCTGCAGGAATCACAATTTGACATCGAAAATTGCCACAGTTCTGGAAGAAATTTTCCCGGGTAAAATGAAAGAAAATTTAGAGGTAAGGTTGGTACAACAACTGTTAGCAGTGCAAGGAGAAACGCGGCTAGTCTGACACCTGTGTAGCGTATAAGATGGACGTAGAACTTGGTTAGAGCCACCATCCTCTTATTTGATTTTTCTTGCAGTGCAATTTTCATTTCATAGGCGTGTAGTAACTCAAATTTATATGAAGCATACACAAAGTCTTCGAATTCCGTTCCGAAAAATGTCATGATGAAGGTGTAATGGGTAATCCAGAAAAATAACGCTGTAGTGTATAAGCTGAGGGTTTTTGAGAACTAATGATTCCGTATTCCGAGTTGACACTGCGAACATTCAAGAGTAGATTAGAAAGCTGCAACGCTCCGAGCAGTGTCCCTGTTACAAAGGTACGGAGAAACGTTCGTCTATCTATCCTTAAACGTTGGTTTTTGCTGTCCCACTTAAAGTTTTTTCTAGTAATGAAATGGACATCTTCAGCAGATTGGATTAAATAGTTGCAGGACGTTCGCTTTGATGAGCATGATTGTATACTTGAAAGAAATTCTGTTATTTTATTGACTACTTCTTTGTATCCTCTGCTAAAGGTTGTTGGAAACGATTACGTACAACAAATGACGAGAACAATAGTTTCCTATTAGTTCAAGGAAAATAATGATGTGCTATAGAAAATTCATTTAAACTGTGAATATGCATCGAAGCATCAATCCAAAAACGTTTTATCAGATGTTGGATAGAAATGTCTAACGTTAGTCCCGAAGCTATCTTAAATTTTGACTTGACTTGCTACCGACCGACAGTCAAGGCACATTCTAACACATCCAAAACTAATGGGTAATTCTAAAAGTAAAAACAGCAGACTTACAACGGCTTAATATTTTAAGCTTTTTGACATACTGTATAGTAACGACGGAAAAGGTGTGTATGTGACCGACGATTTTAGAAAATTGTAAAAGTAAAGCGTTACATATTTTGCATTATACACAGTTGATACTGAACAGTGTTATGCAAGTAATTGGGATTCTAAGGTGAACTTCACTATAGTTAGCTATTACTAATTTGAAAAAATGTTTACTTAATACTTATGCTAAATGAGAAATATTTGATCCGTAGTTTCAATATTTATCACCCCAGTGTAACATCCACCGAAAACGAAATGTTTGTTATAACCAAATATTTCGTTACATAGTAATACGTTAAACAATTGTAAGAAAATATTGTCTGGTATTGTTAGTTGTAATTCGAGGACTGATTTGTTTACTATAAAGTCCTGAAATTTGTAAAAAAGCTATTTAGGTATATCGCAATCACGTGTTTTAGATGTCTAAATCGACCCTCTTCTGTTGTTATCACGTAAGCAACTCAATAGTTTTAATTAATTTTCGGATTTCAGATTTGAAACCGGGTTATAGGAAGTAATTTGAAATCTTGTTTGCCAATCAGGTTGTTAATTAGTTTATAATACGGACGTCAAAACGAGACCACACCTACTCAAACAATATTAGTTTTATATGGTAAGTTTACGTTATGAATTTCTATCTTTGCAATTGGGACGCTGCCAATACTGTCTGTAACTTCGTTTGGAAAGCGAATTTAGGTCAAAACAACAATATAAAGGATTTTCGACAAATATGAGCATTAAAACAGTTTTTAGGATAAATTAAAAACACAAAGTTGGTATCGATGTTTAGGTCTAACGTACGCCCATGGTTGCGTATTATATGAATGGTCACGTTTGTACTTGGGCAGAGAAAGACTTCACATACCCCTCAAGCCATACACATGATTTCCCAATTTTGGTGGCTTGGTGAGAATGAATATTCAAGCTGAGAATATATAGAACTAGAACTTCGCTGTGTAGAAACAGTTAGTTAGTTCGATATTGTAGATGGAATTTTATTTGTTGTTTTTATTTTATAAATTTTACGCAAAAAATTAACTTACATTATATTATAGTAAAATAATATCTATATTATAATTTTTTCTAACTAATGGCACGTTGCTTCGCTTTTTTACGTTACAATTCTGACGTTTTTTGTGACATGATTTGTGACATGTGACATGAAATTAATGTTGCGATCACAATGTAGATCGAACCTACAATCTCATTACTAACAACTTAACAACTTTATAAAATATTTTTATATATATAATATATATAAATAAACAGGTTGGGGCAATTGAATTTTTTGCAGTGGGCCTGGTTATGTCCTTCATACCATTGTATGCAATTCTGCATTGGTCTAAAGTTCACAGGTACATGAAGATTATATTGATTTAGTATTAGTAAGCTTACACTTATTTCACGTAAAAGCTTCAGTTAAGAATAACGACGTCGATGGGTTTTACATTTTATTTTTACCTTATGCGTAGGGATGAAAAGTCAATGTCAAATTGACTCGCAGCAAGCACCATCAAGCTCTCGTCAACCACAAAACTTGCCAAAGAATCTGTTAACAACTTAACGGTTGACTTGACAGGTGAAAGCTAAATAATTTGTTTTGATAATCGATCGGTGTTTTTTATCTAAGCCAGAAAATATTGTCAGATTCACACCCAATAATTTTATCGTTAGTAGTGATTCTCTCAATCAAGTATTTTCGGATTGTACTCAAACTCAATGTATTTCTTGATTAGCTTCTTCACATTTATTACTAACCTTAGGCTGGTATCCGAGTGAGTCGGTCAATCATCCCTCTGCTTAGAGCCCCTCAATCCCACTTTTTTGTAGTTAAGGAACTCGTGCTTGCACATAAACTGAATATAAATTTGGATAATAGACTCTACCTGTCCACCAAAACGGGTACTTGAACGGTAGCTTTCCCCCGTCAATTTATTTGTGAAGGATTTAGTCAATACATTAGGTTAGCCAGGTTTCTGTTTGTGCTGTCCACTATTTCGAATTTCTAGCACACAAAAAATAATGTTGTCAGCTTTTACGCCTAAACTGGAAATGTCGTTAGAAACGCATAAATAATTTATTGGTTGATGATAATATGAAAATTGTAATACTAACATAATTGTGTCGAGGTAAGTGAATTAAATAATTAAGCATCGTAACATTTTTCTACTAATATCCACTTTTAGTTTATGGCATATCCATAAAACCCACTTCAAGTTTCTAAAGAAAACAAGTTTATAGCTTACTTAAAGTTAAGTATTATTATTGCATAAAAGTCAAAAATTAAGCATTTTGCATATGTAGGCAACATTATATGTACATGAATCCGTTCCTGTCTTGTGGTTTCGTGTTGTTTGTGTTAATTTGCAAAGATATTTCAAGCCCAAAAAATTTCGGTTTATCTTTGATTTCATCGTCAAAATAATTAAACTTTTATATGTTTATTCCTGCTTGATAAGTGAAAAAAGGAATTAAATAGCACCACGTCCTTCGGCCAACCAAAATAACACGAGGGAACACAAGTTTTGCCATAAATTGGTTAGTCAAATCAAGGGTGGCATAAAAACTTCTCAGGAAAATTTCTCCTTTAATATATGGGATTTTCCCATCTTTTACCTTAAATACTCATCGTATTTATATGTGTGACTTCGGTTTAAAACCAACTACTTCAATTGCTGCTTTCAACGGAACTATAAATCCCTTTTAAATTCTCTCCGTAATTTTTGTTTGAGGGTTTAAAAATGTTGTTGAAGGATAATGTAATTGCTTACATAAAGTTTCATTGCAAACAAACGAAATGTCAGAGAATGCATTTCTTCAGATTTACTAAAAATCATAGACTGCAATCTTACAGCGAACAACCTAGTAAAAATGAAATAGTCAAAATAACATTTCTCACCTCTTTTACCCTCGTAATATGGGTACAATTGTTGTATGCATCCGGAAAGGAAAAAGTGAATGTGACTGCAGTAAGTTGTCTCGTAGCGGTAGCATTGACATCTTTCTGTATTACAAATTGGGTGGCACTGAAGCGCAGGGTGGAATACGCTGAGCTGTTTAATGGATTTATTCACTTTGAGGAGCACCACAGCGGTAAATTTTGTCTTTCTATATTACATTTCCATATCGTGAAAATTATTGAATTTTTTTCCAGAAATGCTCGAGTCGACCAATGGAGAAATGGTGATCAAGGGTTGCCTTACATGTTCCATTATCGCTACGTCAACTCTTCCTCTTCTTATTTCAATTCTAAGATGGATTAATCCCTGCATCCCGGCCACATTTGCGTATTTATTAATTCCAGAATGCACAACTATCGGCATATCCTCAGAGTGGTCAACATCTTCAAGTTCTTTTTTGTTGATTATCTGCATTGTATTATTTGGCTACTTATTGATGCCACTGCAGTCTTTCTTACATTTTTCGTGGATTTCTCAATGTGTTTGGGGCATTGCTTGACTCGTTATGTTCAATGTTTAGCTCGCAAATTAACAAGGAACGGAGCAAATATAAATGTGATTTTCGAATCCTATAGACATATCCAAGTTTTGAATCTCAACTATAATCTCCTCCAGCAAGATGTACTAATTGTTAGTTATTTATGGCTGATAATTTTATGTGTTATTTTGAGTGTTTATTTGCTTTTATCGTTTGGTCCTGAAATGCCATTACCTCGTCAAGTCCTACTTGGAATTGCGGCACAGGACACAATTCTTGTGGGCGTACACTTCATCCCTGGTCGACTTTGGGTTGCTTCACAAGAATTTCAGGAGTTGGTAATTCAAAAACAGTTAAAAGCATTTGGACAACGAAGCAAAGAAAATGGTTGCAGAGATATGTTAAGTCTTTGCCGACATTGAAGGTGTACATTGGTGATGTTAATTTTGTGGACAAGCTTACTCCTTTGGTCTATGTTGACTTCTGCATTAACAATATTGTTAGCTTGCTTTTGATGTAATGCAATTACTTTTATATTGTTCGGAAACCAGCTTATGCACAGGTTAAACTTTTTACAACATTGGCTGATACAATCATACGAACTGTAACTAACTGTAAAAATAACATGTAAAGATTTACTACTCGTTGCAAATACAGTGGTTTTATTCCGTACTTAATATATTTGTATCCAATGACCGAAATAGTAGTTAAAACTGCAGCTGCCACAACAAAGATTATAATTACCGCTAACCTTTTACCAAAAGAGGAAGACGACGACGACGAGTCCTTAATAGTTTCCAATAAGGCATCTTTCTTTTCCACAAACTCATATTTTGAGGAAGCATTCTTTCCAGTTGGATTTTCAACAATTTTCCACCACCCGCTATGTTCCCACAACTTTTCTTGAGTATCACCTAACGAATCAAATGCCCTTGTAAGCATTACGGCTGCGTTTTCTCGAATTGTCCATTCGTTTACCAACTCCCAAAACTCCACCAAATTTTTATTTTGATCGGATCCATGTGTATTATTAAATGTGGACATCCAACCCGTTTGAATTCCCACAGAAATGTTGCTCCCATGAAAACCCCTAATTATTTGGAGGCATTCCTCATACTCTTCTGAAAGTCTTGCCATCGCTGACTTTGGATTCGGCTGTGGAAACCCCTCCAAACCATTTTTTATGTTGGGCCACCAAATGAATGAAATGTGGCGAACGAGTTGCAAAACTTTTGATAAACCCGGGGCTGCGCAATAGTGCATTGCAAGAGAAGCACCAAGCTCATATTTAAATATACTTTCTGAAACGTTGACACTGGACAAAATACTCCCGAAATCCTCCACCTCTCTTTCAGCTGTGTGTTGATTGAAGTCGATATGCTCAATGAAAATCCGTTTCACCGTTCCGTTCCAGCAAACATTTGGTTGGCATGATCAACTGCGCGTATTGTACGATGTACTGCCCATTTCCAGGTTTCAGTGGTTTCACCATATACGTCCAAGATCAAGTTTAATGAAAGCTCTAGAGGAGTCTTCTTAGCATATCGTTGGAGCTTGTTGTATGTTGCCACAGACAGAGGAACAACATACGCGGGAGGGGTTCCTTCAAAAGCTAATAAACAGTTTTAATATTTTAGCAGATGGAAAGTTTTAGCCATTCTAATTTTACAAAATATACGAACCTATTTCATCGCGTCGACATTTGTATAAAATTCTATTAAAGTTTGAACCAATTTTGGACAGTGGAGTTCAAGCTGTTCCTCAGCATTCTTGGGTGCCTGCTTTTGCCTTCCATTTACCTCTGAGATAAGTTGAAAGGATCAAAAACGATCCCTATATAAGTTCGTTGAATTCAGAAGCCTGCGTGAAAATATTCTTTTAAAACCCAGTTAAACAATAATATGTATATATGAATTTTTAAACTACGATGTCTCTTACGATGCAGGAGAAACCTATCACCATCGCGAGCACGATGGTTAATACGATTTGTCTTGAAAATACCATATTTGGTTAATATAACTGGAATTGTTACTGGTGAGTAGATTATTTGTGCTATTTTCTGATTGATACGGCTACACTTTCGTTAGCTCAAAAAGTTAGAAACCTTTCAAAGGTACTGCCTCAAGGACCAATCACAATAGCCAGTTCTTTTGTAGGCAAATAAATGCATTTTAAAACAATGAAAATTACCTGCAAACAATCGAAAATAAAAAGGTTTTAGAAAGCTTAAAGAACTTGTGTCCTTCAAGCTTATTATGCACCTTCAGGTGCATTTCCCCATCTGGTGTATCAAGTATATCTTTTTGGTAGTAGAGTGTAAAATCGTTGGTAATCAAAAATATACAAGAGTTAGCCTTTTTTCTTGTGAGTCACATTTTTATTTAGCCTAAATTAGAGAAGCAGGAACGATTTCAAACTATTTTAGGCATACAACAACAGAAATATATTTATTAAAATTTGATACTGTATTAACTACTAGTTGATCCACTTTCTCCAAGCCTACCAAGGGCATTGAAATTTGCTCAACTAGGTAAGATGCTTAGGTATAACTAAAACTATAACAAACGTTATTTGTACATTTACATATTACCGTATTTAAACACCATATTCCTACAGCTAACAATAACCGCCTAATTGACCTGCACAAAATTACTACTGCCTTACAAATTTTTGATTTAACTTCCACCACAAATACAAGCAAGGCTGCTAGTAACCCAAACAGCAAAACTACAAATACAACAACAATATTACCTCTTAAACTCGATATATTTTCACCGCCTGTCTCTTCTTCCTCTCCTTCTTTAACAATATTAATTCCTGACAGCTTTGGCATAAAATCGACCATAAAATCCGTCCACCACTCCCAAATTCCACTCATATGAAGTCCGTCCATTTTTCTAAGAACTAGAGGGCTCACCCACCGAAAAAACACTAAGCAGTGGTGAGTACTGAATAGGGATTTCCTACTTAAGAAAACTTTGCCCTTCTTGCTCTCTTTTCTATGAGATTGTAATATACCGGGTAAGCTTGAGTATCCGGCAAGAAAAATGCACTGTTGTTGCAAGCATTAAGATGTGGATCTTCTAGCAAATTCGTTTCATTCAGTAGATATTTCTCCATTGAGGATGAACTCGAGTGTGATTTAAAAGGTATTCTGATTTTTCCGACATATTTAATTTAGTGAAGGAAAATCGAGCACGGCTGTGATCTACTGAAGCAAACATGTATAGCTCACTCGGCATTACTACTGAGTAATGTTCGCCAGCCAGCCAATTCGAAATCACTACCTTGGAAAACCCCCAGGCTTCAACATTAGAAATACCTCCAAAAGACACAATTCTTGTGTATATACTAAAGTTGTACTTAACGAGCGCATCGAATGTGTCAATCGGAATGGCGCCGCGAGGCAACGTGATTTTAGTGATATTCTTATTTTTGTACGCATTACTCAACACTAAACTCATGAGCAAACATGGACAAAAAGCTAGCTGGAGTTTTCGGTTATTAATAAACTTCTCAGAGATTGGATTCCCTTGCTCAAAGAAAACCCTCATTGTTGGTAGTATAAACACTGAAAAAATGTTCCCAGTGTCCAAAATTTTACCAAGGAATACATTGGTCGATGTCGTTTTATCTATTTTGACGATTACGACTGACACGAAGGTGACTCCTATTATGGTAATGGCAATCCACATCCAGATGCGTGGCTCAAATATATTGAAGAGCTCTTGGAAAGGTAGTCCATCAATTGGTGCGGTACCACAACTCACAAACAAGAGCCTTGTTTTATGAAATTTATAGTGAGCTTGATCATAGTTACCAACCTGTCCAATAGCGAAGTTTGGTACAGCACACTAGACTCGTCAAATGCTACACCGTCATCGTTGGCATTTGCTCCATCTATAGCGAAACTCCAATATTTTAAACTGAATGTGCCGTTGCCCACTATTGTTTGAAAAAGCAACTTAAATTCAAACTCATATTGAATTTTGGCTCGGTTGGCTGTTTCGTCGGAACAGTAGCTGATAGGGACTAACGTTCCCAGCGTTACCATTAGCCGCGTATTGAAAAAACGCCGTTGCGAATTCTCCCAAAAGCTGCCCTTGCCAGTGTATATTGTCTGTATTTGAATTTAGGACCTTAAACTTTTCCTCCAGAGTCTTTTCTGAGAAGGGTGTTCCAATGTTTACCGGAACTGCCACATTTTTCTGATCACGTTTGCAATGACGGCAGAATAGGACAACGTCGTTCAACCGGATAACTGAAAGCGAAACCTTCTCTACGTCGAATGTCAACTCTTCTCGTGATGACGTCACGTATAAATGAGGTGTTCCGTGGTATCCTCCAGCAAGGGAGTTTTGCCATGGCTTCAGTGTACTGAAATCATCATTTTCCCATTTGCTTATAATAATATCGTAAATGGTCCGGGATTTTATGTCAGGAAGGAATACGTTAGTATCAAGTACGCCATCATCATATGTGTAGGTGACGGAATGGGCCCAAAAGTTCTTGTAACCTGTTGGGATTACCATACGACAATGTTGGAATAAGGAGATATTTCGTGAAATAGTGGGTTGTCTGTCCAACTTGGTGGAAAAAGGTACCAGTGGCTCTCACAATACCACGATTTGGACTTTGCGCTGTTATCGTGAAGTGGTATATCAAAGCAGTCCAAGTAACGAACCAGCTGACGCTGACACCACGCCAAACCAGAAGTATTCTCAGGTCGAGGCATTTTTTCGTACGGAAATGTTCGAGTGAATTCATCGGTATAACGTTGCTTCGGCTCGATTCTGTACTGTACTCGAACAACGTCATACCTTGATAGCACAATGGGATTCTCAAACGGTGGCAAATCAATTCCGTTGTAGTTGACTATATGATTTAAACATCCTGGCAAGTTGATGATTTTTTCATGTAAGTTAAGGATGTGCATGTCGCGCCCTTTCAGGTGTTCCATTTTGAAGCCCCACCACGGTATTCAGAGTATTTCCGGGATACTTCGTGAAAGTTTCTAGGATCAGGATTTAAAATTTCCTGGATGGTAATGGATAAACTTATCCTAAATTGGATTGCGATTGCAATAGTTGTAAGATTTCCTAACAATTGTTTTGAATCCATGTTTAAATGAAAAATTAAACAACTTTGTAAGTTTATTTTTAATTACCAGTAAAAAACCGAAGCTAAAACATTGATGTCAGACTATCTATAGTTCATCGTTTTTGTCGAGACATGGTTATGTAGCACCACAATAATTACAATAATTTTTAATGGATGTAGACTTATTGCTTTATACTGGCAATATAAATTACCTAAATTAAATTATTATTTTAAAAATAAAACTTGAAAATTTATAACATATTTTTTATAACAATACTGTGTTCACAATTCGATTAATTACAATGTCGGTAACTAATGAACTTAGTTATCAACAGTTTTTGTTTAAAAATTTTTACAGTTGGTACAGACAGAAAAACTATGTTTGTTAACCGTAAGACACATTGTTTGTGGGAATTAGTGGAGTTGTTGATTTTACATGAGATTATGTTCGTATTCTCAATAAATAGAGGTAAAAATTAAGTACTTAAATTTTTAACGATTAAGATATTAAACATTTCAATTTGTCTCGTTAAATTGAATCTATGTGTCTCGAAACAGGACGTGGTTAGTCGTTACTATGAAACTGTAGATTGCAACTGCATAAGACAAATGCAATGAGTATTTAAATAAAATTCACGTCCTGTTTTTGTGCTCATCAATTCAATTCATTTCACACAGACTAAATCATTGCTTTGAAATTTATTTCCAGCGCCAAATATGAAAATGGATAAACATTTGGACTTAGAAAGACACATAATTGTTAAAGGAATTAATCGAATTTAGATTAAGGTTCTAGAATAACATAAGCCGACAACCTACTTCAAACACGAAAGAAAGCAAACTGCGCAGTTGATTAAGTGGTTTTATAACGATTAGCTAACCTGTAAGCGTTCATAATTTTGAAAGTGTATGCCAGGCTTTTTATCTACGCACACATATTATCTAAAAATACATACAGACAACTGGACTTAGAATTTGGACACCTAAATGTGATTAATCGAAAAACAATTTTTCTTCTTGCTTTTTAAAGCTCTGGATAATGTAGCATGATTTAATGTAGGTTACACCCACATATCAATACTTATGTTAATTAAGTTATAGTGGTTTAGCCTTTCTGGTGAATTTTACTTTTCCAAAATTATAATCAACTAATGTATTTCCCCCACCTAAAAATGAGCCTATTGGTATTCGAAAGGTATTTATTAGTACGGGTAGGAATGAACATTTTGATGACAGAAACAACATAATCTAGCATTTAAACTTTAAATCCAATTTAATTCTCCTTTAAATACTCAGCGTCTTAAATATGACGAATGCTCTCGGAACTTGCCGTATAAGAAGCTGTATAATTTTGTAAAATCTTGATAAATGTAGAGTCATTGGAGTGTTCTTTGATTGTCTTCACTGAATACTTCATAATTAAGACCATATCACGCAATGATATCGTTGACATTGCTCATCATATTAAAATCCCAGCTAATGTGAGGATGTCATGATAGCGATTGCCTTTCAGTTTCAAAACAATTTTTAATGGCAAAAACAAAGCTATGCATAGACTTGCATGGGCATCAGGGATCAGAATCAGGGCAACCATACCGCTTAGCTAAAGTCATACTAAAACACTATATTGTAAATATATCGCAATAAACAACGGTAATGCAAGTGGATCCACAACACATATCGCCTCATGCGAATACAATTCAAAAATACAAGCAGGTATTCTTACATTAATAACTTTCCAGACTTATAATAATTCTAACTGCCTAAAACACTTCCTGTTTTTGAATGTATTTCAAATGCATTCCGTGTGGAGTATGAAGACGTTTAATTTAACAACGTATTTGTTTGCGATGAAATGGTTGGAAAAGTACTAAAATGCATGATGAATGTAAAATGGTAACACAAATCCGGCTATAAATTTTGAATGCGTGATTCCGGATAAAGGTTGAAATAAAAAGCTAATGCTCTATGGGACGAAATTACAACAAAAGTGAATTGGGCACACATATTTAACATGCAAACAGAAATAGAATGACTTAAAAACCAGTTAAAGCTCACCATCATAAATAATTTTAATACAAGGACGTATTCAAAAGAATAAGCGTTCTTGTTCGTTTGCTTCTCCTTAATTTAAAAGGAAACAGATTTTCGTACATCCGCCCAATCATTATCGTGTTCATCATATCAAAACCCATGCAATGCAGTCGTATAAAATATTACATTGCGACAATAAAAATAACAGAACCACAAACCCAACAAGGAGTTATGAGCATGAAAATTCATACAATGTAGAAATCTTTTGCTTTGCAAACAATCATTTCAGTTGTTTGATACGACGCACTCAAAATCCGTATCCATTATTTATCTGCGATCAGTTTTTGGAGAAGGATTTTTTTAGTCAGTTGGATTTGTTTTGTATGTAGTGTTTTTCAATAAAAAATATTATTATCTAAGCAATGGAGAATTCACAAAATTTTGGAACTGAATCTGTGTCAACCACAGAGGTAAAAACCTTTTAATATTTTTGGCATGAATACCACAAATAGCTGCACTTATTAAAATATGATTTTTGCCACAGGTTATTGAAGAAAAGGCCTACATCACCTGGAAAATTGAAGGAATAAACGATGACGCAAAATGGGAGGCAATCAAAGTGCAGGCGAAATGCTTTCTCGAGCTTGGGGGAAAGACGATTCCACCACAAAGGCTATGTTTTTTCCTCAGAGATGATGGAAAATACGGTGGGTGTCCAGGATTGTTTTGTAAAACAGTGACCGAATATCAACATGATGTTGTATTACGAGTAAAAATCGAAAAGATGAATGCTAATGGAAGCTCTACTGCCATTATACGTAAGAAATTTATACTATTCAAAGTTTTTTTTCTCTATAAATATGCATAGGTTACTGTTTCCTCTGCAGATCCTGTAATGAAAACGCTAAAGAAAGAATTAGGTCGAGTGAATGTTGCTTCGGGTTGTATTCTAGCCGAAAGTGAAGTACATAGCTTATTTCCGGGACGCTCACCCCCCAAAAACGAAAACTCGGTCTTCGGGTCGAACACCTTCGGGGCCTTTACTCCACCCCAACCACCTAATGCATTGAAAGAGGCTGATTTCGTACGGATTGTGATATCTGTTAGCATGTACTTCTGCAAAGGAACTCAAGAAACCTATTCAGCAGCTCTCAATGTGGCTGAGGAATCCCTCACAAAGGATTTGGGAAACCTATACGATGACGGGAATGGAAACTCCTTTTTCCCAGATTTGGAGCTTGAGTCGAAGGATGGAATTAGCTAAAAACACACAAGTTCATTCTAGCTGCGAGAAGTCCTTTCTGAAAACTCAGTTGAAAAAACTGGAGAAGGAAGCTGGAAATGAAATAGCTCTGTTAAAAATGCACGAGCTGAATGCCCAACCGTTGAGAGCAATCCTTCACTGGATGTACACAGGAGAGCTGAGTCCTTGGGAAGCTTGGTAATGTCGGATGTGATTAAAGGGCGAGAACCCTCCAATTAACTCCACTCATGAGACTCTGTGACAAAAAACTTCATAAGCCTCTGCCACACAGAAAACATGTTTGAGTTGTTCAAGTAGCGATGACAATGCGTTTCCGAACGCGAAGAAGGACATCGCCCAGTTTATTAAAGAGTAATACAGTTTTAAACGCTTGTCAACGTTCTTATAGAGTTTGAACTAATCCATTTGTTTTTTATTTTCAGTAACATTTAATTCCATCAGGAAACCTTTAGTAAAATCAATCACCATCCAATCACAAGCAATATAATACTGTCGTTTGTCCGAAATAAATAAAAGGTCAGGAATTTGTAAAATGACATGATGATGATGAACACAGTTCTTTTTAAGCGAATTCAACTGCATTATTGTATAAAAATATTCCGATCAATGTAAGGCATATTTCCATCATTTCATAAATTGAAGAGTTTATGTAATAATAATATCTAGCATACTTTATATTTAGCCATCATCATCTTTCAAACATTTTGACACATATATCTTAAGCATCAACTACTTTAACTCATTGATGATCTCCAGTCATCGCAACTATTATTTCTCGTTGTCTCACACCAAATAGCAAATGTCGGCAAAATGAAAATACATAATTAATTCTTTACAACAGATACATAGATAGCCTTTTAAACCCATTTTCCGAAATAAATGTTAGATGCGACCAATCTGAAAAATGAAATGCTGCTGATAAAAAGAGAGAGTAAATGGGTAGTGCATAACAAATGACAAGCAAACCGAAACAGAGTGACCTTGAAAAACACAATCAAGCAGAATAGTATACAGCTTGAGTTGACACGTGCCGAAGATTTGTATAATATCGAATTATCTGAAATGTGCCATATCATGCAATTGCCAGTAAATATTAAATGATCATGACCAGTCTGCCATATTACAAGGAAGGGCCGAAACAATTGTGAAGCCAAGCATGGGCGTACAGAATCTTCTTCAGCCATGAAAAACGTTCCTCTAGCCGACCCTAAAACTTCCTCTGTCACAATTTTTAATTACCTGGGGGCCATCGCCATTACCACAACGGGGCTCCACATTTACAAAAATTAACAATTGCTCGTATAAAACACAAAACATTCTGGAACTTGGGTATTGAATTTAACTATCGCTTATAAATGTACATCGATTCTGCATGCACCATAATGACAGATTTGCTGTACCGATGTTTACCAATTGTCTTATGGGACAAACAATTATTTAACAATTGTGCACGTTTCCCTTCAGTAACTAATCTTGACGTCTAGTCATAAAATATCTTTGACTGTTTTCTGCGGCGTATTAAGGTTAATTTTTTTAAGCTTATATTTGGAAATTGTACGCATTTGCGGTGGGGGGAAATGTTTAAAATCACCACAAAGATGTTTTTAATCGAGTCGTTCAACAACACCAATTTTATTAGTTGTGATGTGATTAGTTGAGTTGCTGCAAATGCTAGCTAATGCAGTAATTCTGTAAATGCTTAATTTGATTATCGTTTCTTTCCACGAATAGCAATCCTTGTGTAAATTCCACTTTTGCATTGTTCATGGGCATCGCAATCTCGCCCTAAAAAACTAATTTTCTCCAATCAACTTGTTCCCGGGTTATTGTATATCACCTGTGAATCTACTCGCTAACAGATTGAACATAAATATGCTGGAAGCCTTTCTAAATCGCTGGCAAACCCAAAATGTCAAACTTTAATAATTTTCTGTGCTAGGCGTTTTAAATGGATTGATTTGGTCATAAACTATTGCCCAAGTATTGAAGTGTGCGATGTTTGTCCGAGAATTGCTTTTGAAATTGCTCTTCTTATTCTGATGAGGACGACAATTCTTATCTAAATCAAAAAAACCTTCCGCATTTCGCATAGTTCGTTCCTTGCTTTTTTTTCTCGGACTGGCCCTAGCGTTGATGTGTACTGTCGGAAAACCATATCAAACATAACTTAATAAATGTGTATTTTTTGCCCACATCAACCCAGCAGAGACAAATTCACAAGTCTCTGCTGTTAACAGAGTTACATGATATGCTTCACGTATTTACTGTTATAAGTATATTCATTATAACATTAAAACCTGATTATAGCTCGATATATTGTGTATAGTTGCCGCACGGGAGTCAGAAACAAGGTGACGACAACAAAGCGAGCTGAGTGTAGGTGTGTTTCGTTATGTTGCACTTGGCATTAGAAACCAAATATTACCGCCGCGCTATTAGCGAGGGCTGGCTCCTACAAGATGACTTTCAAAACTAGGTCATACAGTCCCAAACTCATAAAAACAGAGACAAATTTTGAGAACGGTTTACTTTTGGATCGGGGGTACTTGCCGGACGTGAGCGTGTAGCACAGTCAAATATTTTGTCTGCCAAGGAAAGTCTTAATAACCAATACGTCGGTGAGGTGATCACCGACAGAAATGGTGGTCAAACAAGTGCGTAGAATCGCGAGTTATTGAATTGTTATAAACGTACCCCTTCTGCGTTGCGTTCGCGGTATGCCCTCTGTCGCAGTTTTATTGAAGCTATTCAAAGTTCAGGCGGTGATTGACACACCTTTTGCTTTGTCAGATCGTGCGTGTTCTAATCAGAATGTTTGAGAATTCACTTTTCTTGAAAAGCGTTTTCTGCGGCGAGAAAATCGTCGTTACAACTATCACTTCATCTACGCCGAAATAAATGTGGACGAATACTAATATTTCATTAATATCTCCAGGTTTACTTATCATTCTATTCCTCTCTAAAAACCCCAAAAAAATCTATAGTTATCGACGGAGGTTGAACTTCGCGGCGAAGTGTGACCATGACAAAAATTCGTTTCTTATATAGTTGCTGAGTAACCTGAGTCAATCGACCAGGTGAGTCATGACTTGGATTTATCAAAATATTGTGAAGGAAGAACGCATCTTGAAAAGACCCTCAAAATGTATTCCAATCACTAATTAAACTGCGTAAATACGTGTAGCATCACAGTTCAAGGAGATAAATATATGTAAGACCAATTATTGGCACTATCGCTGAAATACCCAACCATTCGTCATTTGCGCACACCGTATAATTGCTCCAGCCAACTTGCGCCACAGATACAACAAGCTTATCTAAGAATAATAAGCTTTGTGAAGGCCTTCATGTTATTCGAAGCAGTAAACGCAGTAGTTTACAATTTTCCTTAAAAACAGAGAAACATTTAATGCGTAGTGCTGGCAGTTTTCGGTATGTGTCAATCGCAGAATTATACTTTCACCAATATAGTATCTTCTTGCTTTGATATGACATACGTTGTCCCTCCTCTGCATTCCTTTGGTTTGCGGCCGTCAGCTACTTGAGCTGCTTTTTCAAGAATCACAAATCCCCTAGATGCATGACAGCTTCTAACTTTTCATGCATCTATACAGCGAGCAAGTGATAGAAAGATAGAGGAATACACGACAACACAAGAATTTTCCAAACCAATACTCAACCTAGCTGCATTTTCCAGTATTGCATACAGAAAAAACAACGGAGAAGAAATCAAATACGCTGGTGCTTGGCGGTGCCGCTACAAAACGAATTACCGACATGTTTCTCGCTAGTCTGACAATCACTGGAACTTCACAATTTTTATTTCTTGTTTCCAGTTCTGTGCGCACAAGATTACTCGTCTTTGAGCCTTAAACCCGGCGGTGTTTGTACCGAACAACACAGAAAATGAACTGCTGGTGTATTGTGGACAGCCGTGATGCTCTCTTACACCTCAATATTTGTCCCCTTCATTCACGCTCTACCTCACACACCTATTGATTTCATGTGCGTGGCATAGAAAAAGATATCTATCAACAGAAAAAACTGCCAGTACCGTTGTGACACGTGCTGTCTACAACAACGCCCTGCAGATTAGAACTCAACTGGCCATGGGCTATTATACTAAATCATACTTGCTAGTGAGTCGTATGCAATTAACGCGCAATGAGATACATTCGGCTATAACCTACGCGTGAAAGTTGACTTTGTGCGCACTATATGTGCTACCGAATACCTGTCCCCCTCGTTGGATTTAGAGCTAAATATTTTGAGAATTTCTACCATCCATTGCTTTACACAAAAGAATGCTGTATAAGGCCGACAAGCGACCAATTCCCACGCGCGCTAATCCCTACATTTACGGATTTTCGAAGTTAGTTTTTCTTATAAGTGTTCAAAACATGAAGCATTATACTATCAAAGCATTGCGACTACAAGACGTGACACTGTTGACACTTTAGAGAGAGATTTGAGAGAGAGATAATTTAAACGTGAGGAATGCACGTAAATACGAATGATTCGTTCTTGTGATCGTGATTTCATTACTGAGTCTGTATGACATTGCCACTACTGTCACACGTTATCCTTTTTTACATCTGTGGAATCATACAAAATATTAATAATGCAGTAGTTTGGTGTATGTCGGGATTGTGAACTAGATTCCTTTTGATCCGAATTGACGAGGGTGCAGCATGAAACAGTATCGCTCCTCGATAGTGTTATGATGTAGCAACGCAATGAAAGGAAAGAGGTTCGGTAGGTACAAAAACCGGGTTATAAGTGGTTTAAGTGATTGGACAATCATATAAAAGGTCATGTGCTACAGTGGATTATTGAATGGGGGCCCGAACTCGTTTGGTCCTACGTCCCAGATTAGATAATCCCATTTTGGTTCGAGATATGAATAGCATCCGACGGATGAAGTACCTGCCACGCCACAAGACTCTGAATGACCCCCTTTTTTTGGCTCATTCCAATACATAACCCTACGGAAGATTATTTGTTGCTGGTAATAGGTAAAACATGTATCGCAAAGCCGACGGGATACCCGGCGAAAAAAAGATCCTGGAACCCCGGCGGTCATAAGTCTGGTGTTTCGCATACAATTACTGGCTTTATTTTACGAAATTATGCAGTGGTCTATTCTATTAAGTGAATTCAATCATAGACAAACATAAGCTCTCAAGCATTGCGACTACAAGAGATGGCACTGTTTCAATTTCAAACGTGCACAATTTTACAACTTAAAATCTTCGATACTTTCGTTC
>LJIJ01001798.1:0-36243 GCA_001718145.1 Orchesella cincta
CCTGCTCAGTGAGACTTTGTCTGCTTGTTGCCGTTTTTTGAAAACTGGGATGAATTCAAGTGGAGAAAGCCAAAAGCAAATAAGAAAAAAGTGAAGGAGTGGATGAAGTATATAAATAATCCGGAAAAACACTTTCGTGACACAAAAGACTGGGTGGAATCAAAACTATCTTGGGGGAAAAAATTGTTAATATACGATGTATTAGAATCTATCATTCCGCCTATTTATGTACAATTTAAGTTAAGCTCGTCATGTTTGTTTTTGTTTTTGCTTTGAAGTAATGTTATAAATATAGAGATTTGAAGCGAAAAACTTACTCTTTTAAAACTAAAGAAACCGTATTTTCTCGTCTAAAAAATTTTTTAATGTGGTGTGCTACTGAGAAGGTTTGGGGAGTAATAAATAGCTGTGAGCAATTTTCAAAAGCGATACGGTTAGAGAGAATAATACCTCCTGTTGCCCTGAAAGGAACAAATATGAAAATCCTGTGTTGTCTATATATTAAAAGCTATATATGTATTGGTACCACATTCTTGAGAAGATAAGCCGTCCTCAAACAACCGCCCCATTTTTCTCCTTTAATTTTTCCATTATCCAAAGGGTTTCTGATATATCTATAGATGGGTAGAGTAACACAAACTATTATACTGATCAACAATGTGAAAGGGTTTTGTAGAGAAACGGCTCCAATCGTCATTGATACATTTTATCAAAGTAAAGAGAAACTATTTACATGGTAGTACTTTCAACAGAAAAGACATCTTTGCAAGCGTAGGGTTTGGGGTGTTTGTTTTTATTATCGTGATTACCATGTTTTTCTCTTCAAACATACAGCTTTTTTTTGTCTTTTCACTTCCTCCTTTTCAACTGCTCTTTTATGGATAAATATTACAGACCCAACTTATACTTGTCATGAAAGTGATAGCCGCTTGGTGCAGTTTTATATTGGTAGGGTATATAGGACTCGCCCCCCTATCAGAAAATGATCTGATCGTAATATTGAATGAGGTAGTCTTTCTTTCACATTATTATACATAATAATAGATGGGAGTTGGTGATTGATGTAACCTTCCGCAATTCACTTCAGAACGAAGACTTTGGACGTCCTTTTTTTGTTCAAAAATCAATAAGATGGAATTATAAATAAACGGTGTATTACATTTCGATATTTGAAATCCACTGGTATCACGCAATCCATTCGTAATTGAATTCTATCATGAAATTACAAAGTAAGAAAACTAAGACAGTAACGTCAGTTGTAAGTTTTTACATCTCACCACAATCTAGATATATAACATGATTGTCGTTGATTGGTAAAATAAGTGGTGACAGAAACATGAGATTTCGTCAGTGTAAGTCAAACTGATGACGTTATCATAAGAGTTTGTGGATTCATAATCTAACTGACGAGACAACCCATGTCACTAACCGGTATGTTGATGAAGGACTAATTTCATCAGGGGTGCCCATAAATACTTAAAAGTTGCATTATACTGTTATACAATCGATTCCTCTTTCAGTAGTAGGTTATTTCAGAAAATCATATATAATAATATAGTGGTGAAATTTTATTGATTTGATAGTAGCACTGAAAGTAAATTACCCATTTTTTTTCAGTACTATCTAGTCTGATTTTGAGTTACTTTATTCTTATAATATACAGTTTATTTTTATGCAAGCGATGGTCTATAATTGAATCGTCCTTTAATAATCTGATAATCTCAATTGTGTCACAAAATCCAAGACCACTGAAGGAAACCTGCACTTTTTTTACTGATTTAAGATATAAATAAAAATGAAAAAAGCTCATTAAATTGTATGGGTTTGTGCATAGAACTGAAACTACTAATTTAAAACCTGAATACGGTCCTTCCGGCTTAGGGAAATTAGTGGAGAAAAATAATTGTATTTGGACGGAAGTAGCCTTGGCGAAATTATTATCTTGAAATGAAATTGCGTCAACAAAAAATGTCTCAGCATATTTTTTTGTCCATAAATGTAGTGCATTGTCTCAACAGATATCTTTTCGAATGGATTCAGTCCTTGAACGTAAATGCTAGATATTTTATTTTGTATCAGACCACAATTGGCCCATGCCAAGGAACAAGAGCTTTGTCAAGATTTCAAAAGAGTATGATAAAACCCTTTCCTTACAAGGTAATTGTTTAAAAACCGCCTTTTATACAACACGTTCGCGTGTATCGAGGGCCTACAGTTGCCAATCCGTTGTCCAGTATAAAAATGCTGTCAACCTTCTTCTTTACATGCTCTTTGACATGGAACAACAGGGAGCACTTTTCTTTTCATGAGCCGGATTTGAGTAACTTCGACTGATTAACAGTCAGGAACCTTTTAGAATGCGGACGATTTCATTTCGATTATTTGTTTGGCTTCAACGATACCGTGTGATAATTGTACAGTATAGGTGCTTGCTACATACAACGCAGGCCAGTTCAACCATTTTATTTTGCGCATCACTTTATGCTGACATCAGTAGAACCACCAGTTTCTTGACAAAGAATGTTATGCTGGGAACGTGAAAGGTTCATTATAGGAAGAATGGGCAGACTAGAGTTTGAATAGTGGACATGAATACAATGCGCTCCTGTGTGCATTAAATAATCCCACTAATGTTCGGGGTATATTCATAGCATATATACTGGGCTCCGAATATGGAGATTGCGCTTAGTTCCTTCCACGAGCACGTCATCCTTAAATTAGATCAACATCAATGGCCATGAATCGATGAAATGTAAAAATACATGAATATACATTACATGCCATGAAGGATGAATGGAAAGGAAGTTAGTGGAAACATTACCACATCACACAATCCTCCCAAAACATCTCACATGTTGTCCAGTCTTTGGAGGACGGTTAACTAGTCTTTTATACTGATTTCGGGTGTTTCCTTTTTTGTACAAGCTCTACGAATGCCACATATATGTTTCAAGGGAGACAAAAAACGGTTATAGTACTTAGTCCCTTTGTCGTGGGTTAATTTAAATGAAGCCTCCCGAAGATTCCATTACATCCTCTGATACGCGTTAATTCGTTTTTGGGCGCCACGAACAGCACCGTTGTGTTCGCTCCATTATCATCTCCGTACGTGGGGCCTTTATGATGCAATGAATGGAAGCCAGACATGTTTACTCTCGTCCCTTTCTCCGTGCCCATTGCGCAACGGGAATGGTTAGTGGAATCAGCTGTTTAATACGCTTTGTCCTAGAAATGAGCGCTTATCAGCGTCAGATGAAATGGGAAAAAAAGTAACGCTGGCCCAGTTTTTAACCCTGCTCTTATTATTTTTCAGTTTCGCCGAAATTGATTAAAGGGAGGGTTGATGTTGGTATTTGACCAAACGCGTCAGAATTCATTGCAAATTATTAACGCCAAGCTGACATTTCCATCGACAGATGGGTAGCACGTTTGACCCACCGTCCCTTTTGAAAATTGATCTAGGTAGGTCTTACATTCCGCAGTTACTTAGTGATTCCATTCATTATATTTTGGAAAGCCCCCTAAGTTGGAGCAATGCGGCCAGTTGTTAAAACCGTAGATGTGCACCTAACTGCATGTACAATTGTACAATATAATGCCGAAACACACGGTACGAAAACCACACGGAACGCAATTTTGCCAAAAAACCATGGATACTACAATAAATCTGGGTGAATTATTATATGATTTCTTCCTACGCGCAGCTCAAAATAATCAGAATAAGGTTGGTTTATAGTACTTCAAATTAGGGACATTGCTTACGATATCAATTTTCCATAGAAAATGCAATGCAAGTTTTTCTCTCTCAATTTTATCCTTCAAATACATAGCCAAGCCCGTCCTCAATTATTACTCGTTCCAATTTTTCTTCACACACATTGTCAACTGGCCTCTCAAGTTACTGAAGACGCAGCGTGCTTTAGAGAATAAATTATGCTTGTTTTCAGTGAAAAACTACCAACTGCCCCATCTGGCTTACTTCCGTCCAGGGAAGTACAATAATCTCAGAATGATATGAATTTCATGGAGTAATATTGAAAAGTTTTTCTCCAGTTGATGTTTATCGTAAATGTCCTTTGATTTTACTGAGAACAGCTTTACTGTTCTACTGTTTGAGAAGTCAACTATAAAAGTATTTCTCTCAATACTTCAAAATACGAGATTCTGCTGTAAGTTACCAACATGATTTTTTCCATGCTTTTGAACTTTTCTGGTTTTTTAATTTAAAAAATCGGTTCCGTTGCCCAAAAGTTTTGCCAAAAATCCTAACGTTATGAATTCATAAGTTTTTGTGAATTGATTCATGATGAATGATGGAGCATATGCGTGTCTTACTCCACGGGCAATATTGACATGACGATATCATACGTATTCCCAGCCAGCCCAAGCCAATCATTGCAGCAGCAAGGAGCAAGACAACTTTGTAGTAATGAATAAGTATCAAGAATCTTCCAAAAAACGATAAAATATTATTTAGTACTGATGCTGAACGTAAACTTCTAATGGTTCCGGCTTACTCAAAAAGAATCTAGAAACTATAAGAAAAATATGATGTTCTTCCAGTTGGAAGAAAATCCACCGCTTTGCCAAAAACCCATATGCATGATTTGATATACTGCTGCTACAGTTTACTGCCAAGTACTCGGTGGGCTTGGCTTCCTTTCCGCTAATCTTAATAGTAAAACCAAAACCAAAAACCTATATCACTTGCAACTTGCAAAATGAGAGCAACTGTTATTTCTTTCCTTACTGTAATAAGATGGTTGCTCTTCATTATGCTGCAATAACGGTTTCACTTCCTAATATAAGAAAGTCCATTTGTTAGAAAAATTAGGCAATGCAACTTAGGAATAAAATGATTATAGCACAGCGTTCCAAAGATCAACTAGGCTACAGCTACCTCTCCAGTTTTGAAATCTTGTGAAAGAACGGCATTACTTGGGAAGGAATTGCTTTTGGGTTTTTCTAGACGTTCCATTTGATTCCGTTATCTTTTTTAATACAATTTTTGCACAACATCAGCATATCAATGTGGTGCGAACTAATTAGTTGAGCCTCAAAAGAAACACTTTTCCATTTTACTTTAACATATCATGAAATGCAAATTTACACAAACGACTTGCTTCCCAAACAAAGTTTTTACGAAAATGCTAAAAAGGTAAAATGAAAAGTGTTTCTTGAGGCTCACTAATTTAGTTCCACCACATGATATGCTGATGTTTGCAAAAATGTATTAAAAAGATAACGAAAATGAACGTCTAGAAACCCAAAAGGCATCCTTCCCACGTAATGCCGTTTCTTTCACAAGATTTCAAAACTGGGAGAGGAGTAGCCTGTAGTAGTTGATCTTGGAACGCTGTGCTATAATCATTTTATTCCTAAGTGCATTTGCCTATTTTTTTTCTAACAAATGGACTTTCTTATTAGGACAGTGAAACCGTTATTGCAGCATAATGAAGAGCAACCATCTTATTACAGTAAGGAAGAAATAACAGTTGGCTCTCATTTGCCAAGTTGCAAGTGTATGGTTTTTGGTTTGGTTACTATTAAGTTAGCCGAAAGGGGAGCCAAGCCACCAGTACTTGGCAGTAAACTGTAGCAGCAGTATCATCAAGCATATTGGTTGGCAAACGGTGGATTTTCTTCACTGGAAGAACATCATATTTTCTTATAGTTTCTAGATTCTTTTTTTGAGTTAGCCGGAACCATAGAAGTTTACGTTCAGCATCAGTACTAAAATAATATTTTATCCGTTTTTTTGAAGATTCTTGATACTTATTCATACTACAAGTTGTCTTGCTACTGCTGCTACGATGTTGGCTTTGGCTGGCTTGGCTTAATACTCATGATATCATCATGTCATATATGCCCGTGGAGTAAGACAGCATATGCTCATCATCATCATGAATATTCACAAACTTATGAATTCATAGTAGGATTTTTGCAACTTTTGGCACGACCGATTTTTTAAATAAAACTAGAAAAGTTCAAAGCATGAAAAAATCATGTTGGGATATTCAGCAGAATCGTATTTTTGAGGTTATTTGGTGAAATACTTTTATAGTTGACTTCTCAAAACACTAACCGTAAAGCTGTTCTCAGTAAATCCAAGGACATTACGAATCAACTGGAGAAAACTTTTCAATATTACTCCCTGAAATTCATATCATCCTGAGATTATTTGTATTCCCTGACGGAAGTAAGCCAGATGCAGTTGGTGTTTTTCCACTGAAAACAAGCATATTTATTCTCTAAAAGCAGCTGCGCCTCAGTAATTGAGAGCACAGTTGACATGTGTGTGAAGAAAATTGGAACGAAATAATGAGACGCTTGTATGTTTGAAAGGAAAAAATTGAGAGGAAAAACTTATATGCATTTCTATGAATTGATATCGTAAGCAATGTCCCTATTTCAAGTATATAAACCAACTTTTCTTGATTTATTTTGAGCTGCGTAGAAAATCATATTAATAATTCACCTAGATATTGTACGTATCCAATGTTTTTGGCAAAATGCGTTCGTGTGGTTTCGTACAGTAGTGTTTCGCATTATATTGTACAATTGTACTGCAGTTAGTGCACATCTACGTTTTAAGCTGGCGATGCTCCATAGGGGGCTTTCAAAAATATAATGAATGGAATCATAAGTACTGAATGTAACCTACTGATAATTTCAAAAGACGGTGGCTCAACGTCTACCATGTCGATGGAATGTCAGTTGGGTTATATTTGCATAATTCTGACGTTTGGCAAACCAACATCAACCCTCCCTAATCCAATTTCGGAAACTAAAAATAATAAGAGCAGGGTAAAACTGCCAGCGTTTACTTATTTCCATTTCATGAGCTGATAAGCGCTCATTTCGACAAGCCGTTTATACAGCTATCCACTACCATCGTTGCCCAATGGCACTGAGAAAGGGAGAGAAAGTAACATGTCTGTTCCATTCATGCATCATAAATGCCCACGTCGGAGAGATAAGAGCGAACACAAACGTGCTGTTGTGCCCCAAACAATAACGGTATGAGGATGTAATGGAATCTCGGAGCTTATTAAATTACCCACGAAAGGATAAGTATATAACCCGTTTTTTGTTTGAACAATAATATGTGCATTCGTAAGAGTGTGTACAAAAGGAAACCACCGAAATCAGTATAAAGACTATACCGCTCCAAACTGACAAGTGAATGTTTTGGGAGGATTGTGTGATGTGGTAATGTTTCCACTAACTTCCTTTCCATTCATCCTTTCCATTGCATGTAATGTATATATGTATTTTCATCATTGATCTGGATTGATGTTGATCTAATTTAAGATGACGGCTCGTGGAAGAATAACGCATCTCTATCGAGCCCAGTTATATGTATTGAATATACCCGACATTGGTGGATATAATGCACACAGAGGCATTGTATCTGTCACTATTCCCTCTAGTCTGCCCATTTTCCTATAATGAACCTTCACGTTCCCACATAACATCTTGTCAAGAACTGGTGTTCCTAGTGTCACATAAGGATCGCAAATAATGGTGAACTGGCTGCTTGTATGTAGCAAGCACCTATATGTACAATATCACACGAGTATGTTGAGCCAAACAAATAATCGAATGAAACGTGGCAATTCTAAAAGGTGTAAGGTCGAGTTACTCAATCCGCTCATGAAAGAAAAGTGCTCCCTGTTGTTTCATGTCAAGAGTAAGAGAAGTTGAAGCATTTTTATACTGACAAGATTGCAATGTAGCCTCGATAGCGAACGTGATAAAGGGTAACCAATACCTTAGAAGGGTTTTATCATATCTTTGAAATCTTTGACAACTTGTCCTTGAGCATGGGCATTGTGGTCGTGTACAAATAAAATTATTAGATTTACGTCAAGACTGAATCCATTGAAAAGTCTGTTGAGAATGCACTACATTTATGACAAAAATATGCTGACAATTTTCTGTTGACGCAATTTGCATTCACATAATATTTCCAAGCTTTTATTTTTTCTCCGAAAAATTTTCTTGCGAGGACGTATCACGTTAAAAATTAGTAGTTTCAGTTTATGCACAAACCCATACAATTTATGAGCTTTTTTCATTTTTATTATATCTTAAAATCATGCAAAAAGTGCAGTTCAGTTGCCGCGATTTTGTGCATAAACTGAAATTATCGATTATTAAGACAATTCAATTATACCATCGCTTGCATAAAATAATGTAACGCTAAATAAAGTATGTACTTCAGAAAAATTCAGGATATAGACAACTGAAAAATGGTACATTACTTTCAGTGATTATTATCAATAATGCAATAAATTTCACACTAATTATAAATTGAAGCTTTTCTGAATACTACTACTGAAGAAGAATTCGATTGTATAAAGTATAATGCAACTTTCAATTTTCAATATTTATGCACCCCTATGAATAGTCAAGTCAGGTTCATCAAATACGGTAGTGAAATTGGTGTCTCGTCAGTAGATATGCATCCACAACTCCTAGTAACGTCATCAGTTTGACTACACTGAGAAAGCCCATGTTTCTGTCACCCCTTATATATCTAAGTTGTGTGGATGAAAACTTACAACTGACGGTACACTTAGTTTCATACTGTAATTTCATGATGATTCAATTACGAATGATTGCGTGTAAGTGTTTCGAAATATCGAAATGTATACACGGTTTTATAACCCATCAAAGACATTTGTGAACAAAAGACGCTCCAAGTCTTCTTTCTGAAGTGAATTGCGGAAGTTCACATCATCTACTCATACTGTTGGCTTCCTTTTTATCCCAAGACTAGAGAAAAGAGATTTTTTGTTGAAAGAAGATGACGATCGTCATCATCATGAGCAAAGCCATATTATTTTTGAACGATCAGATCATTTTCTGATATGGGCGAGTCGATCCACATCCAGCAACATCAATGACAGCACAAGTGAATCCGTGCTAAGTTCTGTATGCTCGAAGCGCTATTCACTTTCATGACAAGTTGGAATTGCGGACCTGGAAAGGCTATACCCAGGAAATGGAGCAGTGAAAGAGAAGTGAAGACAAAAAAAATGTATGTTTGAAGAAGAAAACCAGGAGCGACTGACGATAATGTAATGTAATAATGTGAAGCAAGCAACATCACATTCTCCTACTACATGTCTCTTTCCTCTAGCGAGCCTTGCTTGCAAAGATGTCTCCTTTCAACAGAAAGGAGAAGCACTACCATGTAAATAGTTTCTCTTTACTTTGAAAATGGCGAAAAGAAATTCAATGACGATGCCGTTTCTCTACAACCCTTTCAACATTGTTGAATAGTAGTAATAGTTGGTTATCTACCCATCTATAGTATATCAGAAACCCTTTGGAATGGAAAACTAAAGAAGAAAATGGCGTTGTTGATGACGGTTTTCTTCTCAGAGAATGTGGTACATACATATATAGCTTTTACTATATAGACACACAGGATTTCATATTCTTTTCAGGCAACAGAGGTATTATCTCTCTACATCCGTATCCGCTTTTGAAATTGCTCACAGCTATATTATACTCCCCAACCATCTCAGTAGCACACCACATAAAAAGATTTTTAGACGAGAAAATACGGTTTTCTTAGTTTTAAAAAGAAGTTTTTCGCTTCAAATCTCTATATTTATAACATTACTTCAAGGCAAAAACAAAAACAAACATGACGAGCTAACTTAAATGTACATAAAATAGGCGGAATGATAGATTCTATACATCGTATAACAATTTTTTCCCCAAGATAGTTTTATTCCACCCAGTCTTTTGTGTCAGAAAGTGTTCCGGATTTTTATATACTTCATCCCACTCCTTCACTTTTTTATTATGCTTTTGCATTCTCCACTTGAATCATCCCAGTTTTCAAAACCGAGCAAAAGCAGACAAAGTCTCACTGAAGCAGGGAAAGCGAGAGTGGAGAAGAGCTTTCTCCGTGTCATGCCGTATTAAATAAAATGCATGAGATTGTACGGGCACACCAAACGTGCTACCATTTTTATAGAGCTCCACAGCCACCTCACCTCAATCATCGCACACTCACACTACTTGTATATTGATCGTCCGTCCTCTTTCCGATTCACACATCATCATCACTATTTCATACACGGAGAGAGAAAGTGTTTTGGTGACCGAGCAGGATATGTGTATTATAATTGCATCGTCATCATCTCTCTACCAGCACTTCGTCGACCATAACTTGTAGAGTATTTCTTACAGGGCTCCCGTTTTCATAGTTTGGCTTCGGGGTTGAGTGTGTTGAAGCTGGTGAATGTGGGCCTTTCACCACTTTGCTTTCACTGTCTCTTCTCTTTTTTGTGGGGTTCTCAAAATGTGCGAACGGGATTTGGAGAAAGGTAGTAAGCGTGATAAAGAGTGTAGATGACTACATAAATGCGCATATATTACAATAAAGGGATCAAAAAGTAGCTAGTTATGTTCTTTATTACTATTACATACAGTGACTTACACTGTTTACTGGAATGGAGAAAATTCATTATATGAAAGCGAAGCTTTCTCCTTACTTTCTAGGCAGTATCTACCTATACCTCTGTATACTTTTATAGGCGGAAGAATATCCAGCATCTTTCCTACTCTTTAAAAATTACATAATAGTCTTTTTGCTCCTCCTAATGTTCTCGAAAGCTGGAGAATGACGCTCTAGCAGGGATCACCCAAATATGTCCCTTGGTGTTGTCTGCTGCACCATTCTTTTGAATTTCTGTAACATAATGGTAGCAAGATTACCGCATTACGATGTTTGGAGCAAAGTAGCTCTTTTAAACATTAAGAAATGGCTAATGCAAACGTCGCACGTAACACTTGGCAGGTATTAGAATTGATGAGATACAATCCATGTTTCTGCTGATGATGTATGCGAGTATGGTGGTAATGTTGGTTAACTTAACTCAAATCCAGGACCAACGCGACTGCTTCTAATCAATGATTACCACACCAGTACCAACATAAGTAGTGTATTTAATTCAGCACTTTGAAACTGACCGGAACGATGGAATGAGTGTAAGGCATGACAATATTGATTCTTGGAAAATTGCTCACTGGGGCATACTTCAATGAAAAATTCACCTTCTACGTCTTCATTATTCGGAAATATTATACTTCCCTACTTTGGAAAGAGAATGAAGCAATTTCATGAATACCGCACATGGCCCAAAGTTGCATAAGAAGAGACCTTGTGAATGTATTTTACTTTTAACATTCTACTTTCCACCCGACCGGTGGTGGTCCACATAATATTATGTATGCGGATGGGGCACAATGCGTTCTAATTCTGAAAGGCCGCATTTTGCACACTACCTTCTTAAAAGAACATTCTTCAGCGGTTATCTGGATGGGATGTCTTTTTACAAAGTCCGTCGGACTAGACCACAAAAGCCCATTTGTATGGAAGAAAGTTACACTTCTCCACATTCAGACTTTATACGTGCCTGACCGCAGTAAGCAATGTAAGGAAAGCAGGGGATCGCAGCTGACGTGACATTTTTGATTAAATGCCAGTTCAACTGCACCACATTCACACCAGTGTTCTGACCACTGCTGATAAGGCCCCTGTTCCCATTCTTTGTATTTTGTGTTTCTCCAGGAGCGTAATACCTTTTCCTTAAGGAACGTTTTAGGGCTTCAAAATGTTCAAGAGGTGAATGCGTGTAGCTGTATGTAGCACGTGCTTTCAAATTTATTTTCTTTGTGGGAACAAGAAATTGGGTAAGTAATGCGAGAGGAGTAGATAGACAATGTGGTGTGCATGAATAATAATACCCAATCCTTCGTGCTAGTTCCCATTGCATGTAGGAATCCGAATAATTTATGAGATTTCTATTGTCGAAAAAAATTGTGTAGGTTGACCCAAACGCTAATGGACATTCTCGTTTCTTTTTTGGTCAAGTGAAAACCATTCTTTTTTTGGAATGAACGAGGACGAAGGTTTTATCTATTAGTATCGAAGACATAATGCCTTTGTGCAAGTTGTCATTGTATGGCAAAAAGGCAAATACTTTCCCCGCTAATCCATTTGCTCTGCGCTGACGCTGAACTTACATTTTGAAATACCTGAGTATTGAAATCTACTTCATGGGAAGGATACAGGATGATATTACTTGCAGATATTTGTTCGCTGCTCAATGCCATTAATGGGGCCGAAGGTGGTAGTTACAAAACTCATTCAATGTAATTTGCAATACAGTTTGGCCTTGTCCCTAGACTCATCGGCCAGTAATGAAACATGATTGCGGGTTTTTGAAACTTAAACTTGAAAACTGAATTTGAACTACATTGGAACATTTTCACGAATATTGGAACAAACGTTTAAATTGATTTAAATGGCTATAAAGTCTAGTATTAATTATAATCGACGAGCCACCTATATGAGGGCAAATGAACAATTCATGGGAATTCTTCTACTTTCGCTCAGAGTCAAAAAATATTTTTAACTATATTTCTATATAACTATAATTGGAACTCATTTCAGAACTACTTGCTGCAAATTGATCTGCATAACAGTCGAGTCCAAAACAAATGACGTTGTCTGACGTAGTATGTGAACTTGCTTTTATACGAAATATCTTGGTAGGGATGGGAAGTGAGAAATTGTTTGCGTTTCTGCTTAACCCAATAAAATACCTCCATCCTCCTAATTTATATTCTGCAACGTTCTGCAAATTCCCTCATAAGTATTCTAAGCACGAATTACTAACTCTGTTCATTAAAAACGCAAACAGAAGCAGTTCCCTGGAACCAACGTTGTTTAGACAGTGATACTAAGTGATACAAAACTATACCAATACACGTAATATGAAATAAAATGAATATGATATATAATATAGATTACCGGATCCATATTTATCATATATAAATGTATGACATGACGGACATCCGTATAATGTTAGCAACTGTTCACGTACACGACAGTATAGTTCAGACGCACGTAACCATCCTACCATACTCATAGTTTTATTAGCTTTATCTCCGTCCGTAGTTCTAAAGCGAAGAAAAACTGTTTAGGAAACACAAATTCTCGTCATTCCTAAGTTTGCCACTTCGCATAACTTAAGTGCATTCGGGACTCAACTTTAAATTCCAAATTTTTGATGCTTAAGGATGATTAACAATTTGCAGCAGTATACGTCGGTCTAGGTCAATATGTCTAGTCAATTTTTCCTCATTGAATAGTGCAAATCGATTGGCGTGCCTTATAATTTATTAATGCCTTATACCTATGTAACATATACGATTGTCTTTTATTTTATAGACATTTATATGAAAATACGTTAGGGGTGAAAAAAACTACCCGTAGCATACCAGTTCGACTTCCAAAAAAGTTGTATCCGACGATTTAGTATAATTCAAATTCTCGTAGGTTGAAATTCAAGACTTGGTTTCTTTTCTTAATAAAAACTTCACAGGCAACGGAGTGAACCATTCAGACTGTGTGATAAGCGGATATAATGCCCCATAATGGATGTAGTTTACACTAACCATTCTAACCAGTAAGTCTTGCTCATAAAATCTACCTACCGTTCCTCCCACATGCCATAAAAATGCCATCGTTTTGCGAATTTCATCATTTGCTCCAAACCTACCTAGAATTATACATTACAGAACAAGGATAGTGCAACACTCATCCATATATGTATTTCCGTATATCTTCTCATCATATTTAGGAATTTATGTTTGTTGCATAAACATTTCGGTAGAGACACATGATATAACACATAAAGTTAAATAAAAGGGCTGGCAAGCAAACTAGTATTACCACTAGTAGTCCAACATGTTTTCGACATTTTGAGCTTTTCCCTTCCGCTGCACTGACAAATTACACTTGTGAATATTTCATCAACGCCCATGAATTATACTTCCAGCCCAACAACCATTTCACTAATATGTCAGTGTGCCACATAAATAAGTACTACCACCAAAACCATCACACACGTACAAATGTGAGCAATTTAGCTGTGTACATAACGACATAGAAAAAAAGAGAAAGTAGAAGCAGAATAATTCATCTTTTTGCTTTACAAGACTACACCATTTTAGATAGCAAACGGAAAAGCTGCAAAAATTATTTCTGCAATACCTAAAGCCTTTAGCTATATGATAATTCATTGAGATAAGACTCTTCGGCTATTCAAATGATTTCTATTTTGCTCTACAAATGAGCTAAACTGCCTTATTCCTATATAATTTCATTGCTGTTGTGCTTTAGTTTAACAGACATTGGAGCTTTCGCTTTGGGACGAGCGCCTGTCAAGTTGACTGAAGTAATGTTTGATGGAAAAATGAGAATGGTCTTATTATTGTTGATTTTCTTGCAAAAAGTGGTGTATATTACTTGATGGGTTCTGGATATATTGGTACTACTTGTAATTTGTAGACAATTTCTTTCTCTGGTATATAAACTTATGTCTCATGAGAAACTTGCACTATGAAATGGGAAAGCTGGAGAATACGTCGAAAGCTTTTTCTGCACAACACGCTCAGAAAGCATAGCTTAGTTGGTATATGATACAGCATATACAATATACAACACAAGTAAAACACATTATTTACGTAAACTGTAATGATGTATTGTGGTGTGTGGTCAACACGAAAGGAAAACAAACAAACATAAATTCAATAGGATGGCTAATGCTGTGTCTCGGAAATTTATTTTGTGTAATCTATACTTTGGGTTTGAGCGAAAGCTCCGAAGGATATCGTATTTACAAGGATAACGATGGGCCATTTTGAAGAGACATTATGTTTAAGTACATTTTTTGCTTTGCAGAAGAAAAGTCTTCTTAAGGAAATGGTTTATAACAACTTGACCTACTTTCTTTCTTTCCCGTTGTCCTCCCTTTGTCAATCTTATAAATTAGCTTGTTTGTGAAACCGTTGGACAATGTTGTGGATATTTTTCCTTCAAATATATGTAAGTTGAATACATACTATTGACAGAAAAAGATCCTTGTGATGCCATTTTAGTAATTTAGTAGCGTAATTACCAAGGAGGAGATGGATGGTCACCAAATAATACACAACTTATATAATTACTAATATTTCGTCCTGTTCGAATTGCCATTGTGACTTTTCTCTCCTGTTAGTTCATAGTTGTTGGAAAAACTGAATGCGAAGAATGATGACGTTTTTGATGAACTTCTTTAAGTTAGTTTATCATTTATGTAAGACATACAACATA
This sequence comes from Orchesella cincta, assembly GCA_001718145.1. Lineage (NCBI taxonomy): Eukaryota > Metazoa > Arthropoda > Collembola > Entomobryomorpha > Orchesellidae > Orchesella > Orchesella cincta. Next base: position 15,188 of record LJIJ01001798.1, read on the forward strand.
ACAGTGCGTCAGAATATAAAACCACATCTATTTATACACTTGACGTGGTGCTTAATATATGCATGCAGATTTACCTATTGATTTCATTAACTACGCTACGGATTTTTCATCAGGTACCTTCCACATTCATAGAGCTTAACTGCCGGTTTGTTTGTTAGCCTTTAGGAATGCAATGCGCTGTTATTAATTTTCAATGGGTTTCGTTCTCTGTTTTCTTTGACAGTTGAGTTAGTTTATTGGAAGCACATTTTTGTAGATTTATTCAATGCTCTCTGTATCAGCCAGGTTGATTGAAAATTAAGGAATCAGGTTTAATTTAGTTTATTGAATTGTAGTTCGCCCACTCTCACTCAGGTAGCAATGGGCATACACAAGTTAGGAAAATCAGAAAAAGCGCATTCATACATATTTATCCCTTGTCACTTCTGGAACTGCTAAATCTTGAATGAATAGAAGTCGAGTAGAGTTCATTTATACAACAAGCAGCAGCTTGCTAGGCAAGACAATAAACTCTATGTAACATTGCAATGCCATGAATATTGAGTCTATCTAAATCCTGAAGGCTTTCCTTCCCCAGCCGATTACTTTCTCCATAATAACCCCACTACCACTGCATGTGATAGATTGCTCACTTTTGCTTGTTCAAAGCTAAAAATGAGCCTGTTTCTGCTCCACTCCACCACTATTCTCGTCATTAACAAAACATTTCACAATTGGCTGGGCTCCATTGGATTTCCTGTAGTAAACTGGTCCGACTCACATCAATTTGTTTCTGCTCTGACCCCTTAGAAGCATCGTGAATCATTTTGAATTGCCTACTAGGAAACGGTTAATGTTAATTATCAATATGAACATTAAATTTACATCAACTGCACAAGGGCCTTTAATATATTGGTAAAAATGAAATCATGCGCTTATTTCTCTAGAGGAATATTACTCACGTCTATTTTTCCTCCATTCATTATTTGAATCACACTCTGGCACGCAATGGAACTTTATCATTAGCATCATTACTGGAAATGTCGTTCTCGTAAGGAAAAAGTTGGTGAATTATGTATGATGGGTGATAATGTGGCTCCGGTGATACAATTGGAGTACTACGCCATTTTTGTGCCCTAACCTAAACATTTATGGTATCTAAATAGTTTTAATGTTGTAGTGGAATGACAAAAAAGATAAATTTGAATAGGCCAAACAATGTATGCCGTTGTTTAATGCATTAAATGGAAGAAGAGTTCCAAAGGTTGAGTTTTTACGTATGAAGTTAAGGTCTCCTTCTTTTTGTCTTTTCCTAAATTGCTAAAGCTTCCGTCAAAAAGTCAAGTCCTTAGACGAACACGTCCATGCATTATGAATAAAGTTGTCCCATGATGACTCTTTGAAGCCCAACTTGGACAAGAAAAAAAGAAAATATGGGGTTTTTTTCTGGCACATAACGGTCCTACAGTTAGCAATAAATGGGAATATGTGCCTTCTTCATCCACATCCTGTTAGTTTATACGTACGTAGACAAAGTCGAAAACTAGAGTAGTTTTTCCCTCAGTTCTTCCTAGTTTTTCTATCTTGCCAAAATATATGCATGTACACAGATGGGAGAAGAGACTCCCAGGTGTGCTACTAATGGCACTCCCATATAAGCATGACAGTCTTTCACTCAATCTACCGAGGTACATCTATAAGGTACCATTCTATATACTATATCCCACGATTCGACACGAGAATCATTATTGGTATGGTAGACTGAGACAGGTGAAACTATTCTAGGGAAGATATATAGCTATATAAACGACTCCAAAATAGTTTTTTAGTTGCATAGTACACGGTAGGCAAATAATGTGGCGTAGGTAGCATCCATTTATATCCTTTACTTGTTTTACCACAAAAAGGATGTATTCAATGTACTTCTCTTCTTGGTTCAGGATAAATTACTACTGTCCAAGAAGCTACCACCCGTTTAACTTACTCTTTCACTATTGAAGCTAGAGAAAGAAAAATATTTTCCCCATGTTATTATCCCGACCCAACACGCTCATACATTTCTTTTCTTGACTGGGGCTTGTTTGCCTATATTTTCGTATTTCGTACAATCAAATAGGGCTGTACTACTGCTTTTTGGTGTTAAGTTTCAACCCGATGGGAAAATGGTGTAGTGTGCACTAAGCTACTATAAGAGATCATCTCAATTCCCAAGAAAAATTCCAATATTTGGTACCTTCACTTGGGTTAGTGTGGGGCTTACATGAGCCGGATTCCCCTTCGTGAGCAAGTGTGTAAGTATTCGGATAAAGATGTACGGACTTTGACATGCGATGTTATACACAAAGTTTCGTATTAAATTTTCTCCAGAGCAAACGCTAGTAAATACCCTATTTTCTTCAGACCCTTTTCCCTCTCGTCTTCCTACATTTCAGGACTCCCTTAACTGTTTTTCTGTGTAAAAAAAGTTTGCTGTATCAAACAAGACTCATATATGATATGATACCCATTTATTTAGTGGGAAAAGGCCGATACTCTAGTAAAAACTAACTGTAAGAAAGAGAGAGTTTGTGTGCTGGATAGTACAAAAAAGTAGCACATTTCCCCCCGAAAAAACTGTTTCTCAATGGAGTACACAGTTAATCATACTTCAGAATGCTAAGTCGTTTGCTACTCCATGTATCGGAATAGATATTGACATCATTCGAGAAGAAAGCTTGCCTAGACTTTACTACTCAAGTTTCACAAAAAAAATAGAGAAGATGCTTATTACTTTTCCTTATTTCGCCTTTCCGTTCATCCTCGTACACAACCCTCACATTGCTATTAATTGTACGTAATATATAGAGACAGAGCACGGATTTCATATGGAATTATTACTTTCTCAGAAACCTCTACAGACCAAGGTAGTTGTGCCAGCTACATCTTTCCAACAACATAAACTCTAATTGCGATTCCTAAGCTGTTAGAAAAGATATGGAAGTCTAGGGGAAATGTCTAGCTAATAGAAGTCGATGCGTGACTGACTGATAGCTAATTTCGACATTGAGCAAAAAGCATTCACAAGAACATTTAACGTTATAAGCGTACACTGTATGTACCTACAATATATCGAATCTCAGGAACGTGGGCACAAGAGAATGTCTTCTATTATCTTTAATTACGTGCATTCAAAGGTAGGAACAAGGTAATAACGAACTTTTTCCGTCTGACTCAATAAGACTGCACAAGGGCGGATTCTTAGCTTAGAAAGATTGAAGTGTACACGAGTCGAGTTATTTTACTCCAGCAGTATATTACTCTGAAAATTCGTACTTTATTGAATTTTTTATTTCTTCCTCTTCTCCTAAATGTGAAGGATAAATAAATAAATTCATGAATCCCAAGTCGAGTAGCACCAAAATAGCACCAAATCTGTTCTTTGAAACGCAATTCCCTTAAATGCAGCCACCGACTCCAGTTTCTTATCTCTACATGGAAAAAGGGAGGAATAATCTATGTTGGGAAATAGCTGTAGTGAAGCAAATCGAGCAGAAAGTCATTTGAATTGTCAGTGAAATAAAAACAGGTCATTCTTTACCCCCCAGCCCAGACGATAGGACGACGATGAGTGAGATTTGAGATCAGGAATCAGGAAATGTTGAAGCTTTTATGCATCATTTCTTCCATTCCCACCATCAAACTTGCAAAAGAAAAACAGCAAACATTCACTGTCACAAAAAGAGCTTCGTTTGACGACCTACTTCTTGTATCATCCACTTCACTCACTTCAATGCTTTTTGCTCAGGAAGGAGAAAGATTCATTATTTCTAGCTTTTACTCGTTTCCTTCATGGATCATTGACTCACTCGTCGTCATCTCACATTATTAATAATTTGCTGTCACAGCTGCCCTACTCATTTTGATGGGATGTTGCGCAAAAATGAAAATGGCTCCATGACAGGATCCATGTTTCAGTGTTACACAAAAAGTTTTATCATCATCGTCACCCTCACATTGATCGTCATATATTATAGATTGGACTGCTTCTGTTCCACTTCCACTGCAAAGATTCTTTTCGTGTTCATTTAAGCTCTAGAACAAGGCCAACTGCCATAAACTGTGAAAGTAACCGACTTGCTTTCAATAAAAGCAACCGTTAAAGTTGTTGATGAAAGATGTTCCCAAGAAAAAGTTTACACCCATTGCGGTGAAAAGGGACGAACTAAGATTGATGAGCGTTAATGAGGAAAATGTCAGAAATTCCGATGTTAAATGTGAAGAGGATATGTTACAAACTTCCCTTGGCGGACTTTTCTAGCTATTCGAAAGAGTATAATTAGTGCGAGGCGAATTGGCTTCTTATGAATTATATTTACCATACATTTCTCCGCACCTATATTGCAAAAAGCCCATTGCAAAAACGTCATTGCAAAAATGTCAGCTAAATTCCAGTTTTCTCACTTTCCCCATTACCGACGACGCATTGTTCGCCTTGTCTTTTTACGGTATTTCAATCAGGAAGCTTGCTTTACCGACAACTTTCTTTTTGCTTTCTCAATTTAAAGCTTATTTTTTACTCTATATATGTTGCAGTTGGTCAGAATATTGTGCACTAATTATAAACTTTGTTTGTCTTTTTACAGGTGGTGCTCGTATTTAAACTCAGTATTGCATCATTGGTGATATACTTCATTGACGCTTCTTCGTAAGTCACAATGTATTTTGTTTCAAATATAAATCATTAATTAAGATTATAACATGCTAATTGATGAAAATGAAACTAATTGTCTGTTAACAGAGATGCAGTAGAAAAATGTCAGGAATGGAGTCAAAATATTACGCAACAAATTGATTTAGCATTCAACATATTTTTCATGGTGTACTTTTTCATTAGAGTAAGAAACTTTTCAATTATTTCAGAATGAATGAGCCTGAAAGTTGTGAACAATTTTTAGTTAATTTTTAATTTTGCATTTTGAAACTACGTAGTTTATAGCAGCATCAGATAAGCTATGGTTCATGTTGGAGATGTATTCATTCGTGGACTACTTCACGATCCCTCCGTCCTTTGTGTCGATCTACATGGATCGAACGTGGATCGGGCTTCGGTTTCTCCGAGCTCTGCGACTCATGACTGTACCCGACATCCTTCAATATCTCAATGTTCTCAAGACATCAAGCTCAATCCGCCTGGCTCAGCTTATTTCCATCTTTATTTCTGTATGGCTTACAGCAGCCGGCATCATTCATCTGGCAAGTGAAAATCCTTTGACTGGATTCTCCAATTTCAAAATACAGACCCTTAAATCTTTGAGGTGAAGATGAGGCTGAGAAAGTTTGCATGAATGTCATTTTTAAATCTTTACATGACAGCTGGAAAACTCTGGAGATCCATTCGATTTTGAAAATCCAAACCAAATGCCATACTGGACCTGTGTCTACTTTCTCATCGTCACAATGTCTACAGTCGGCTACGGAGATGTGTTTTGTCAAACTGTACTGGGGAGGACATTCCTTGTCTTCTTTCTGCTCGTCGGTTTGGTGAGTTTACGTTCTTTTCTACTTTTAGTCTAAGTTTATAGGGAGCTAACAAAAATTCTTGTCAAAAAATGGAAAAAAAAGTTTGCTCAACTCGTGTTAAGATCGACCACATGTCTCTTGGAACACCTGTGAATCTGAACTGAAACCCGCTTTATCGACAGCATTACTATATATTTTTGCTAAAGGGTTTTATCAAAATCTCTCAGCATACAGTCTCATTAATCTATATGGGTTTAGAACTCTTTTCGTTCTTGAAAGTTTTAGGTATGTATCTTAAGGTATGAATTCATATATATGTACAAGACATATTTTTTGTAAGTTAGTTTTATATTCACTCTCATTGTCAGTAGTAGGAATACCAATACTATGATTATATGATTGGGCGAGGATCAGTCATACCTACATATATATTAGAACTTGTTGCCATTTTTTGTGTAGAGGGTCACTTAGTTTTGTGTTGTTACCGTTGTATTGATTGTTCTATGTGTCAGCCAACCAGTCAGTTTCCTTCACTGTTCTCATGTGAGAGTAACAACTACTTAACATTTTCTGGCAGCACCTCCATAATAATCTCTTGTGTACTTCATATTTTAACAAACAGCCATCATAAAAACTTTTTTCACCTTACCGTCAAAATGGCATGAAATAACTAAATCTATTTACTCCTTTGGTTTTATAATACCCCCAGTTGCATTCTATATAAACAAGTGAACGAATGAAATAATATTTCCTTTTTGAAAAACGTAGCTCTACCAGTATTTTAGAAAATTTTGTAGCTGGGTAGGACTTCCCTTGAGAAAAAGTGAAAGTAAGAAGTAAATAATGATAATTATTATTATTGTTGAGAAACAGAAATATATATATATATTGGACCAACAATCATCTCTATAGCTGGAACAGTTGGTAGTGATGTTGGTTGAAAACCTTGCATAATAATGTACATCCATTATGATTTGATATTAAAACTATTTTACTGTACTGATTGGCACGTGTCTTTACACTTACAAGTTTGTGATAATAATGCATGCTGTTATCCATTGTATTTATATATATGTAGCTCACAATGTAATGTCCATCATATCACATAATAACCACACACAACAATAACTTTCGCAACAAACGTTGTCTTGCAAAAGTTGATAGTTTTCCATCATCATATTAAAAAAAATATCATTTATTGAGTCAATAATTATCAGAGAAGTCATCATTACTGTTGGACATTAACTGCTACGAGGGTTGGCCAGAAAAAAAAATTCGATATAGCAATGTAACAGTAATAATACAAACATCATCATCATTAGTATCATCGTTTATTGGTTGGAGAATGATTTCAATGATTCAATATAAGCGTCAGTTATATTTGTATAACACAAGCTGATTTTTTCGTAGACGAAAAAAAGCTTCTTGGTTTTTTCGTATGCAAATAAGCAAATATATACAATCAATATAATAATTATATTATATTATGCTATATGCTGATTTCGTCATGCAATAATAATATATAATATTTTTGTACCTGGTATTGAAAGACTAAATAATTATAATATATTCTATACATTAAGACAAAAGCTAGCTTTGAATGTTGTTGTCTCTTGAAAGTTTTTTGCATTGCCAAGTGTCAACAAGCGACAAATATATAAGAACAAAAAATCATTTCATTTTTTTAGTAAAAGTTCCGGTTTCATGTATAATCTCCGTTTACCATAAATTATTATATATAATCATTTTCTCTTTTTTTCTTTTACTTCTTCTCCTCTTTCTCTCTATAACTGTAAATATAAAAAGTAAATAAGTCTGTAATTATATAGCTCCAAAAACTGCTATGTCCTGTTGTAACTGTATTTGCTAATGTTATTTGACTTTGTTATTTGCTGTATGTCTGTGTGGAAAGACTGACCTCTTTGACTGTATGCTGTTGCCACAGGCGTATGTATATATTATTCTTTCAAAAAAAAATGAGACTAAAACTCTATAATACTACTCGGCTATATGTTACATATAGAGATAGGTGCAAAAAAAATTCGTTTCGGGTCATTATCACACTGACTAGGCTTTTCGCATTAGCATACTTTCACTACTGAAAGTCGTTTTCATCCCAGCTCATGGATATCATGTCACATTATTATATTATGTTGTATACCCTCCATAGATTTTCTATTAAAACTCAAGAATCCTTAGAAGGAAAAACTCGGTTGATGATTATTAGTCGTGACAAAATCTCAGTGACTATTCCATGCTCATTTCGTCTTCTTCTTCTTCTGTTTTCAATCCATATGAAAGAAACAAAACGTTTTTGTGGGTGTAATGTTAATAAGTGTTTTCACCAAATGTCCTCTCTCTGTTATTTCTATTGCTTGGAAAAAGGCTGTATTTGCGAGTTGGATTCCGGAAATTACCGAGATTCTTGGTAATCGGCCCAAGTATGGTGGGTCCTATAAACAAGCCGGAAGGAGGTACGGTTCCTATAATATCTATGATCAAACCTCTTCTTCTCTCTGACCATAATTATTCCTGGCTATATACTACCACTTACATATTGATTTGAAAAAATTTTGATTTTCTTTTATATATTTCTAAACTGGTTTTATTTTTTCTTTCCTTTACAAATACATACATTCTGTTAGTTGATCCAAAACTGTGTATATTATTTATTTCTTTGTCAATTTTCTCTCCTGACTAGTCTTTGACTCGTGTAATTTCCTCCTTCCCCTTGCGATACAATCGTAGAGTAGTTTTGAAAATAATAATTCTTTTACCAACATAATTTCTATTTTCTCTCTCTATCTATATAATATCTCTCTTCTCAATATCTAAATATCAATAACCTAATTATATTGCTGTGTTCCTAATACTAGAGTAGAGTCATTTTTGTCATGTAATAACCACACGTAACATTGTACGTAATATTGTAGGCTTGGGTTTAGCGCATTGATATTTTATAGCCATTTAAATATATACATTCAAAAAGTTATAATATACAATACTACAACAGTTTTTTCAATTTCCTTGCGGTTAACTTTCGTTCAGCAGAAGAGCTCATGGGATGTTAGGAAGTTATATTTTCACTCGTATGATTTAGAGGAGAACTCTCCTTGTACTTTTATTGAGCAAGCGATATATATATATATGTATATATAAACATTAGAATTCTCTTCACACGCTGAACTAAAAATTATATTATTCACCTTTTGCATCAACTTTTGTGATAACATTTACTAACACTGATAAAAACTGACCCGAAGCAAGCATTAACTCTAAAGTAAGTATGAAAAGTATCATAAAATCAAGCTGACTGGCATGATATTTTCTGGCTACAGTAACAGTAAGCGCTAAATATTATGCTGGAATGTGACTAAATAGTAATCAATAATAATTGCAGTCTTACTCATTTTTCATTTGTTATAAGTTCAAGCTATTTAAAATTTGTGCAGATTAGTTGCTCTGATATAGCTTTAAGTACATTAATAAAGGCGCGTTCACACATCATCGTATTCTCAAGTTTTTCATACCAGGAAACAGTTTTTGTGAATCATATAATTTGAAATCGGTTGCAGTATATTATATATATATTATAAGTTACAAAATCTATAGGTACTTTTCCCACGTTGCCTTCCATAATAATATAATGCTAACTCTCTTCAGCTTAACTAATCGCGAACCAAGTTGGCAGTGTCTACTATTAATAGTCATATATATATTATGGCGTATAATATTTTATGGACTTGGTGGAATCACATTTACCTTACCGGACATTTTAGTTATAAACTCGTACATTCACCAAATCAAACTGCACTAATGATCGTAGCTTCACAATATTGAGATTTTCTACTATCATCCACATCCACTTGACAGTAAATTTGTACAAATTCGTGATTGCTTTTGTTCCATGAAATATCTTGTGAATGAATATCGCACCATTACCAGCAGAACACATAATGTACATTCAGTAGATATTTTACTATATATGCGAGTATATATATAAAGTAAGCAGATGCACGTGCTGGTAATTTGGGAAGCTGAAAAGTATTGTATTGTATTTTTTTTCTTGATGATATATAAGCACCAGAATGCGAAGAATGATTGCTACCAGTAAGTACTGTTGGTTGGTTGGTAAAGTTTTTAAACCAACATTATTTATACTTTCGTTTCACCAAATTAACAGCTCGGTTTTGGTTGAGATTTTGATAAACATTTAGATATATATATAATAGTGTAAGCTGATTTATGCACAGTTGCATAATAAGTATTCGCATTGCATATTATTCAAAAAGCCATGCTGTTTTGTTGCCATTTAAATATGGAGCATGTTGTGTTTGTCGATATATAAAAATGCTTAATTTGGTACAAGCGCACTAGTGGCGTACTGTGATGCGATTTTACTAGTTTTGAATTAACTACAATAATTAAGTAGAGTGTAGGTTTGATCTGATCAGTTTGATTTTCACTTTGAAGATATAATACATAAATATTATGTAAAATACTAAAATGGATTGTGTATAAACTAAAACTAGCTCTGTCAACGCTATGCCATTTTGATGTATGAAAATATATATTATCTGATCATCTACGTGCTACACAGATGATTGATTGATCGCCTTTTGAATGATTTCTGTTGCATTTGCTGACCCAAACTGACTGCCGAATATTTGCAGTAACCAGTATAACATAACCTACTTAACATTTTATGGCAAGCAGGCTGTTTGGCTGACGACATGTGTATCACTTACCAGGCTGTTGAATTACTTTATATTATGTATATTCCATGGTATAGCATTGCTAGAGCTAACAAGAAAACAAAACCCGAATCAAAACGATTGTTATTTTTGTTACACTTTCTTACTATGCATTATATAAATCATTGCATTTATTTCTCAAAACTCAAAAAAAAAACCTTTTCGGTGTCTCGAAAACAGCGAATTTTGATCGAGTAGGATCACAGTGTGTTTTTCGTACATACATCTTTGTACAAGTCTAGTCATATACATATTGTGCAGCCTGTCGAACTTAATACTTTCCCCCTTTCCAGAAGTGACAATAAACCAGTGTATCCGGCTTAAAATACAGTATTCATGTATTTCAGTCGGCTTTTTAATAAATAAATAAAAAAACCAAGGGAAATCTGAACATTCCAGTATTACAAATGACACTAATGTATCCAAAAAACAAATCTATCAAAAAATAAAAAAATGTGTGTGTACTCTGTGTCTTATCTCATAGGCCATATTTGCCAGTTGCATTCCGGAAATCATAGATTTAATCGGCACTAGGCCGAAGTACGGTGGCACCTTGAAAAACGAGCGAGGACGAAGGTTAGAAACAACCCTAATACTACATCTACTAACTAAGATAATGAATTTTTAGTTATAAATGTTGAGAATTGGTTCTTTTTTTATTTACTATGAATTTTTAATCCATCCTTTTGTGAAACACCATATTTCTTTTATTTTCTGTTGTCGTTGTTCTTGTCTGCACCGCTCAATTGAGGCTTGATGTGTTTCGTTGAAAAGTAAAAATACCATACTTTCTCTCTGTGATATAAAACTTTTGTTTTAATGTTGTTTGTATTTGCTGTGATTTTGTACTCATGTAATAATTTTCACTGCCAGCAAAAACACCATGAAAATTCTTTGTGTGCGTGCGTGTATGTGACATGTGAGCGCAATATTTCACTGGCTATAGGAAAAAACATTGATAAGGCATTATATATTTGTAATGTGTTTATATATCTGTGATAATTGAAATATTCACAGAAACAATGTACTGATCCTGTCCGATACGTGCAGAGTCACTATTGTTGTCGACACTCATTTTGGTTGCACAGTAAACGTAGAGCGTTCTCAATTTTATGTAAAGTTGTTGTTTTTACAAAATATGTATGGCATATTTTAAGAATTCCGTTTGATACAAATGAGTATAAAAAAACTATAAATATTTTAGCTTGCATGAACTAACATTTCCTATAGGAGAACGAGATTCGTTTATCAATCACACATTTTCTAACACAAACTAACACTCTTGTACCCGTATGTATCATATATACAAATCACTGACGTAAGTTGTGCATAATATATATATATCTGTTATATTTGTATTATCAACAAATATTGATCATAGATAGCAAGCATAATGCGTGTGTAATATATAATCAAGTAATTTTTTGGCAACGCAAATATGTGTACTGTAGTGGTTTAGAGTTTGATCTATTTTGTACAGGACAAATATTCTGACTGACTGTCCGACTGGTCTGCTATATAAAAAAAAGTTTTCTATACATGTATTTGTTCCTTTCTCTTCGTCTGTATCTCTGAAAAAAGGAACAAAGTTTGAAGAAAGGCTTTTGTGATAATAATAATAATCAATATTAATGTGTCTCAATGAAAGGGCTCGTTCATGAGATGAGTGTGATAATCACATGAGAGTTGTTGTTTTCAATAAGACAAACAACGTTTTTGTCTCTTTAACTGAAATTGCTTTGGTTTTCTATTGTATTCGGACGAACTGTGTTAGGTCTCCATAAGACTACTAAAGATTAGGTCTGATGCACATGTATACAATTTCATATAACACGCATCGCAAACAGGAGAAACTTTCACCCCATAAAACACACTGCTTTTTTCTGCTGAAATAATAAACTTTACTGTAGGGAATAAAAATATGAAATACTGAAACGTAACTGTAAGATCACTTAAAAATTTCAATCTGCACAATAGTTTAACTAATTGTCATAATAATAATGACCTTATAAATAAACATACTATTGATGAGCTTATCTTAGAACTCAATGCTTCCGATCACATTTAGAATCTAGTTTATTTTACTACTTGTGTAATCTAATCAAAAATTTCTTACTATTCTTCTCACAGATTTGCATCCAAAAAAAAAGTTGTGTATAACTTCATATAATACTTACAAGAAATAAAACTTACGCTTTCACCGCTTCCAACCCTGTATACCTCTCTGCCCTTTTTGTAGTACTTTTATGTGGAATTATAAATTACACTGAGTAACTAAAATATGTTTTCGTTAAATGTTTTGGCTTATTACTTCTTTTTTAAGTTTAAATTTATTTGTGTTTTGCTCTAATTGGAAAAGTGAACTGTGCAGAATCTGTCTGAAATTTAAAAACGAATTTTATTTAAACAATGTCAAATTATAGTTATTCAGATAAATATGCATATTATGCAATAGTAATAGAAATGGCAAAGTTCACTTTTTCACTTACGAAATGGGGTAATGCAAGATTTGAGAAGGACATATTGTAATGTTGTATTTGTATTTTTTGAAACATCATCTAGGCACATCGTCGTTTGTGGACATATCACTTACGAGTCAGTTTCACATTTTCTAAAAGACTTTCTCCATGAAGACCGAGAAGACGTAGACGTAGAGGTGGTATTCCTCCACAGGTAAAAACAAGCAATCCTTTCTTTTAGTGCAGTTGATGTCATGTTTTATGATTTATTTTTTTCTTTCTTCACCAACTTTCTCAGTTTCACTCATTTCGAATAAATATTAAACCCAAGTTTTCAGAGTTACCATTTGTCGAATTAATTACTCCACTTACTCAAGATCAAGAGTCAAACTTTTACTTCTTCAACACACCATATATGTATATTATTTATAAATCAAGAAAAGTTGAAGTAAAGATGGAAGTGTAAATGTTGTCGAGGAATTTTGCACTAATAGGAAAGAACCCGACCTGGAATTGGAAGGTTTGCTGAAGCGGCATTACACAACCGTCAAGTTCTTTCAGGGTTCCATGATGAACGCAGTAGATCTTGAAAGAGTGAAGGTTAGGAAGCACTCGCGCAAAAGCTCTCTTTCTCTCTGCCATATTATCTTTTTTCTCTTTAATATTTCAAATATAATACAAGTAATTTCTCTTTTTCAACAAATTAACTACGGCTCTAATATATTTTGTTTTTGTTTGTGAGCAAAATACATAATAAAAAAATGACAGCAGCCTTTTTTGTATCAAATTAATATATATTACTTCCTGAGCAAGCAAATTTAATATTGAGACATGTAGTTATATATATATATATATTTTGTCTGCGTAGAATAATCATCTCGGATACATATTTTTGAGCCGCTTTGATTATAGTATTTATAATATACGATTACAATATATATATATTTACAACCCTCATTCAGTATATAATCTACCATTAATCATATCGTAATATATCTTCTATAATATAAAATATTTTACCTTTATCTTGCCTGTCGTTTGGAACTAATGCGTTTAAACTTCCGCTTCCGAGCTTGTAACGTAACTCAGTACCACCATATATACTATATTTCAGAACATCGTATACAATATACGCTCATTCTTTCATATCTACTGGGTAAATTGTTTGAGTTTTTTCATTAATTCTAATATGGAATGTCAGTTGGTATGAATTTCAGTTTGTAACGAATTTAGTTTTGCTTTATTTACGATTTACCCAAAAGTTATATCGCGCTACCACTAGTTTGAAACTCTCATGTTGTTGTGTAGGACTCACACTTTCATTCAATTTCATCATAGTCAGCAAAAAATAAGTGAAGCACAATATGAAAAGTTCGGAACCCTTTAATGGGCATCAACTTGACGTACGTATTTAAATTGCAGGTCACGAGAAAATCAAGTAATACCGTGTAAAAAACGTGTAACTAATTAAAGACTTAAGACGATAACCCGGTTCCGTTTATATATGTACCTGTATGTTATAACAACATTAAAATGCTCGACAACATTGCATTGCAGGAGAAAAATATATGTTTCGAAGATTCCAGTCCCAAAAACTTTTTTTTGAGTAGAATAACGATCGTAAAAGTTTCATTAAAATTTTTTTTTCCTAATCATGATTTGAATTGTTAGAAAACCTCCGGATTTGGAATTAGAAGGTCTATTTAAGAGGCATTTCACAACGGTGGAATTTTTCCAAGGAACCATAATGAATCCGATCGACTTGCAAAGGGTTAAGGTAATCAAGTCATAAACTTAAGCTGTTGTGTTAAAACAAACAAAAAACAGCTCTTTTTATACTCTCTCTCTCTCTCACACTAATGCATAATTTTCTCATGTACAAACAAACGTTTCTAGACCAAAGTTCAAAATATTGATGTTTAATATATATAATTTTTGTACATTTTTTATAATATCTATCTAACGTACCTTAATGTTTATCGTTCAGTGTCAGATTACATATCTGGATGTCAGTGATGGCTGTGTATATATATACTGTGTATAATATATTTATTCGAACATCTCAATTATCGCAGTAATTAGTGTGTCTATATATTAATGTTAATCTGACCTGCAATTTGCCAAAAAACAAAACTTTCAAAGCTATAAATGCAAAAACTCTTTGTATAGACGTTATATCTATTTCATCTTTCTATATATTTTATATAGCAAATGCCCATTTCTTCGCATCAATTTGTATTCATAGAGTAATACGTATATATTACTACTTTATTGAGCGTGTCTTTTCATTTCCCTTCTCTCGTTTTCTATCTCTTTGTCTGTCTCTTTCTCTTCTTGTTTGTTTGTGGTTTATATATGCAGTTATAAACTTAGTATGACAGTACAAAACTCTAATGCAAAACGTTGTAGAGCTTTCTGGCTGTGATGTTGTTCAAGAGAGAGAAAAATATGTCACTTTCTGAAGGACGAATAGTTACATGTTGTTGGTTGATTTCATTGTGTTTGTGATACTTTGTTGTTATTATGTGATGGGTTGACGGAAGTGAAAATGTGACAGAGCAGTCGCTTTTCGTGTGTACTTAATAATGCCCAACATACACCCACGTGCATATAGTTTGTGTATTCCGTAGTTCTGAATGAATTACGGTGTCGCTTCAAAGAAGTTTCCTCATGCAGCGACGAGAATGAAAGACCTCCTCTGGTTGGTCTGGTCCACTTACATTTCTATAATGTAACATTTTAATTTCAATTCCAGCATTCATATTCCTTCCTTTCACCCAAGAACTCAGAAAGCCCCAATAAACTATTAAATGGTCATTGTTAGTTTCATTCTAGCAAATTTCCAAAATATTTATGACCTAATATTGCTTAAAGTAAATGAGGGCGAATTTATCAGTAATATATATATTGATTTCCCTATTTAGCCCCAAAGCAAAAGAAAATATGTTACGAAAAACGCAAAATTTCTTTGTTCTGCAAACGCGCTTTAAAAACATTGCATAAATATATAGCTTTGTGCATGCAATCTGCAAGCAAATGATAAATACAGAGGACTGCTCTGCGAATTTTTTTATCTGTGAGTTAAAAAAACTTTATTGTGTGTACCGTTTTGTACTATATGTAGTATTATTTGCAAGATGTGTGAAGCTTTCCGTAGCTCTTGAGGAAGAGTACATATTTTTTTAATGTACCACTCAACCTACGTAATTAAACAGAATAATGCATGCATAAATTACAACTAAGCTCATATATAACTAATCTGCATGTGAATGGAATGAAGTAAAAACTACCACGAAAAATATCTGTCATTATTTCATTGTATGAGTTTATTAGGACTAATATTAAACAATTTGCTTAACAAGAATAAAACAGGCTGCAGCTACATTAATAAGCGTACTAATTTAAATAGGATTGAGAAATTTTTCATTGAAAAATGTCTAATATACCCTTTGTTTTGTTGCTATTCCTTTGGGATCACTTTCACTTCCTCCAACTATTTTCGGCATTGCGTTCTTGGATGGATCGGGAATAACAGGTGCACGAAGCAGATGCGTGCCTAGTACTTGCCAATAAGTATTGCCAAGACCCTGATGCTGAAGACGCAGCAAACATTATGCGCGTCATCTCAATCAAAAACTATTCAGACGACATTCGTGTAATCATTCAGTTGATGCAGTATCACAATAAGGTGCGTTCATTATAATCAACCTAGTTTTTGCCATAAACTTGCTGAGAAAAAACTGGAATGGGTGGTAAACGATGCCATTTATTCTTGCAGGCGTACCTGCTAAATATTCCAAGTTGGGATTGGAAGAGAGGAGATGATGTGATTTGCCTAGCTGAACTCAAATTAGGCTTTATAGCTCAGTCTTGCCTAGCACCAGGATTTTCAACCATGATGGCGAATTTGTTTGCCATGAGATCCTTTAAAACGGTAACGTTACCTTGTTTTAATGGGGATAGGGAGAGCATTTTCACATTAAAATTTACAATGTAGATAATTTTCTAGCTGAAGTTTGCTGCTGTAGGCAGTTTAATAATAATATTGAATATGATCTTCATAATTTTCATAATAACTACAGTCTCCAGACACACAGGCGTGGCAAAATGACTATCTACAAGGCACAGGATGTGAAATGTACACAGAAACGCTTAGTCCTTCCTTTGTTGGGATGACGTTTCCTCAGGCCTGCGAGTAATTAAATATTTTCCTTTCATCTTTGAGCCGAAGCGGCATGAATTTCTAAGCGCAATTCTTTCTTGTTTTTGGAACAGGCTGTGTTTTATTAAATTAAAACTTCTTTTGCTCGCCATCGAAATGAAAATCGACGATGGGAACGACTCGAAAATTTCCATCAATCCGCGTGGTGCGAAAATCCAAGCGAATACTATAGGGTTTTTCATAGCACAAAGTGCCGATGAAGTCAAGCGGTAATTGAAAACATGCAATGATAAAATTAATTCAATTTAATCTAGTATCAACGTAGTTTAGTTATTCATAACTATTATGATTGGATTGTATGGGAATATTTTATAGAGCCTGGTTCTACTGCAAAGCCTGCCACGATCATATCACAGACGAGACCATGATCAAGAAGTGCAAATGCAAGAACTGTAAGTTTTTTCAATAATCAATTAACTTTAACTCATTCTACCGCGGATGGGTAGAAATATTTGTTGTGTCCTAGCATTACATTGTACTACTGAGAGTTGCTCCAAATAATTAAATCAAAACCATAACACATAATCCGTTCATATGCATTATAAAGTGATGTGTATATATATTTAATCACCTCCTCAATACCAACAATCTTTCTCAACAACATGACCAACATTTCGACGCGTAGACAAGGATCTACCGTGTCCATCGGCTACTTCCAGACCTGTGCGTTTGTTTGTAACAAAATTGAACTTCTTATACCGACAGTCAAATACATACAACAATACAATCCAATGTGGTTATATTTATTTTTTCCATTTTTCGTTTTGGTTGGGGTAACATTGATGGGGATTACATTTGTCAGTAACGTACCTATATTATGTTATATTCATTGGTAGATATTGGAATTGGAATGCTCATGATGCTGCAGACTACCGAGATAACAATCCCAGGTGTACGAAATAATGAGCAGGGTATGAAATGGAAACAAAAAGAAAATATTAGACGTGGGCAACCCTATATATACTTTGTATATCCGTGATTTTCTAAGCTTCTATATAGAATCGATTGAGAAGTTTAAAAAATTTGAATGATTTCTTCTCTTCTCCTTTGTAACCTTTCTTATTTTTTCTTCAATTTTATGTATTTCTCTATTGATTATATCCAAGTTTAGAAGAATGCTTATTTTCTGATTTGCCCATTGTACTCAGTAATTTTTTGTTTACATTTACATATGCATCTCTTTCTCTGAATTTCTCTGCTTTTTGAAATTAAGTATAATCTTATATACTTTACCATTTTTACATCTCAAAATTCTTTGGAAATTTTCATTATTGGTTTGAAAATCCGTTTCTAAAAATTTATTATGCTTTTCAAGCTGTCATTACGGGTGAGCTTTTCAATTCGTTCTGTATCTGAAAGTACTTTATTGGCCGACTTGTTTTTTCCTCATATATTTCTTATTTTTTTCTATTTCTCTCGCCTCGCTCCTAAAAAGAAAGTATGAATGGGAGTTTTTGTGTATTTATAACCCAACCAAAGCAATTAGCACTGCGTTTTTTTGTCTACACACTATATATACTACATATATTATTATTATTCTGGGACGGAATTTTTTGTGAGAAAAGTAGTAACATAATAATATTACTCGTAATATATACGACTCTTCTCTAGAACTGTACTTTACGTAGAGTACAAAATTATTAAGTAATACAGTAACCCCATCTGTTTAGGTGAAGTGTATTGTTCTAACGTTACCACTGACAGTAATTTGTCTTAAAACACTATTTTATACAAATATATATTCCTCTTCTACTACTCTTCTTAACGCAGCTCTCATCATATAATTAAACAGTACCCTGATGGTTTGTGATTAATGTACTTGTAAACTAAATGTAGAATAACTGCTTCGGTCACACTGCCTTGATTAATGGCCCAAAGAGAAATCATATAAATTTCCTGCCAGAAACAGCAAATATTTACAACTCAATCGGGACATCAAATATCTAGGCAGCGTGACTGAGATATATTTTGTATCTGCATCTATGTCAAAATCGATATTTGTAAGTATGAATAGAATGACTGCAAAGGTTTCATTATTATGATTGTAACAGTGGCCACGTTCCGGAAGGGAGTACGGGCAGTACAAGCCGTTGGTCGAGCTAGTGAGTATACTTTTTTCTATGTCACTTACATTTGAAACTTTAATATTCACCATTGTATAAACTATGAATGTGTATGTACACCATTGATAACTGGGATTGGTGATGGAAGACAATATTGGAATCCTTGTATATTTTTGCAATGTTCTATGTGCGTGAATGCGTGCAGGCAATTGCAGTATGTATATACTACTGTGGGTAGAACAAAAAATACACAGAACGAACATTTTCCATGTTGTATTTCTCCGTGTAATATTGATATATATAAATATGTACTATCCATTTCTGTACCAATGTTTTCATGTAGTTGCAGTGGAGTACCTGTTCAAGTAAATGTTTCTGGTAGTAGATTTGTGTTAATTTGAGTGTTTACCGGCTCAGGTCATCGGTGTCTTTAGTCAAAGTGTTTAGATTGGTCATACATATACGTATTTTTCGCCAACACTAGTGACTAGCAATGTTACTAATAGTTTACATATTTTGTGTTGTACACACAGAAACCTTTTTAGCTGATTACCTTAAGTTTATTTTTAATAGCTGGTAGAAATATATTAATTTATATAGCCTCTCAGACTTATAGAACGTTTAATTAATCGTAGATAATAATGTTGGTAACGTCATAAATAACCATTATATTTTGTAACCGTACTTTCACTCAATATACGTCCGCGTTTTTCTTTCACTGTGTTTGTCGTGCGTGTGTGTATGTGTGTATATTTTTGTGCCTAGTGTTTTTCTTCGAGTTGGAGCGTATAGTTTTTATGTGTTTGTTCTTCAGTCTGTGTGTGGGGTCGTTGGTCGTGCATATTATATTTGTTTACTCTTATATTCTATATTTTTTATCAATGTGATGTCGTTCTATGTGTCTCTCTTTCTTTTCCTGTATAGGCGACGACTTTACTCTCTATGCTGGTAAGTGCCTATCGTCAATCTCATCTCATCTCTCTTTCAAAATATATCTCAACCCACTCACACTTTCACTTCCTTAACACACCACTTGAAATCATGAGCACAAATTATATCCCTACCAATTCGTATACTATATAATCATGCACACTCTTACTACTACTAACATCACCATTGTCAATACCCATTTTCAATGCACAGTAATAATTGATAATGCCCTTAATTAAACTTTCACTACATCTGCGTAAAGATATGCAAAATAGTTTGAAACACTGTCTAAATATACTTACATGTACTTTTAAAAAGTTCAAAACCACCAAATTCATTCAAATTGTAGGAAATATAAGAAACTCACGTTTACTTACAAGTAATTGCAAGAAAAAACTTTTTGTAGAATACACTTTGTGGGAAGCGTATGTTAAAGTCAAAACAGAAATACGAAATCTAAACGAACACAGTTGCCCAATACAGTAGGGCCAATACAATAGGAAACAAGCATAGAGATCAGAGTGCCTGGAAAATGAACCTTCAGTTCAGTGTAAACAAAACACAATCTGTAATTGCATTTTGACACATTCACACACACTAATACATAGTGATCTATAGTGCCACAAGCAAAGAGACGATTGTTGGCTGTATTATTTAGGGTATTTTGCGAAATTATCAATTAGGCTTGTACCATTAAATAATTTAATGAGCAAATTCTGTTTAATTCAGAATGGAAGGATTGTATCCATGATTGCCTCTTCTTCTCAATTCTTCTGTGTGTACGTTTTTATATATCTGTTACAAAGTATGTAATTTGTTTGTGGTAATATATAACAGTGCAATTGAACTTGACGCCTGTTAAACTGATAACTTTTAGTGATAGTGAATGAAGATAGTAGCTGTATCTTGTACCATTGTATGTATATAGATAGTTAGTTGTATGGCTACTCTGGAATGCAAAAGTCGAAACTGATGTATTTGCATCAATTGAATTGATTGTGTTGTATTGAAGGCATAAGATGCAAGTTTGATGAGTAATTTTTGTGTAATATAACACATTAGTGTGTATTCACCACAAAACGTAGCATTCAGTTTTTGGTTTTGATTCACAACAAGAATAATTACGATAGTTCAGAGGACTTGATCGCAA
>LJIJ01001799.1:0-36225 GCA_001718145.1 Orchesella cincta
ACTTCATATCATATAAATATTCAAATCCCTACTTCACTCAAATTCTTTTTTTATCTTTGTCATATTCTGAGTATATGCAGAATATTATATTTCATATCAATTTCTTATGTGCATGCATACTCACAATCAATTCCTTTTTGTATAAATTTCATTCCTTTTTTGTATTGCATGCACTGCTAGCGTAAAATTTGATTTTCAATAAATGTATGCTTCCAGCCCTCAATATTGAATTTGACATGCTTTTTCCAACAATTGTCAGTATGAATGAATTTGATATTGCTGTAGTCAGTCACGTAATAATTTAACCTTACATCAAACGTGACATTTTCACCGTTATGTATTTTTTAAATTTCCTATCCTGATCATTCTATTTATTCGTGCATAAATTACTGTTCATCGACAGGGAACGTGCAAAATTTATTAGAAAATTTCACACAAATTTTCATCAACCTGAAAGTATTCATACAGTTAACAGGCTATTCACTAGATTCAGTTACGGACCTATCCAAACTAACTTCGGAGAAACGGTCATTTCAGCGCTTAGCTAAAATCCTTTTTCTGTCTCAATGGTGAAACGAGTTGTATTTTCATTGAATCAAGTTTCCTCTCATTCCCTTCTCTAATGCAAACCCTCATTTGGTGAAGCTAATGATGAACGTAGGAGTAAATGAGAGTATTGCCGTGGGGTGGGAAAACCGCTCGAATGATTTATTCTTTGATCCTTTAATTTAATTAACGCAACATGTAACACAAATAAGCTGTTGTTACACCTAATGCGCGCTAACCGGACTCTCTTCTCTGCCTGGCTAGGATGTGGCTTAGGTACTTACTATAACTATCTATTCATCTCATCCATCTCATCTCTCAAATTTGCATTTACTACCACAATCATTGTCAAAGTAAACCTTTCTTCCTTTCATCTCTTTTTGCTGCCTCAAATCATTGGTATATACTTCCGTCCAAATTTAATTTCATAATGCAATTGCCCCTTCTCAGCCTTTCAACTCTAGTTTCACAAAAAAAAGTACAAAAAAGTGGTCATCGCATCGTTCATATCAGCCTTCAATTTTAGGAAGGATACATTTATCCACACTTGGTGATGGACAGACTGGAAAATGCACTTTGGGAAAAAAGTGCTACGACTTCTCTCCACATTTTTACTTTTCGTGCCCATAATCTTCATCCAGGACGGTTGATCCAGGTCTCATCATAGTCGTTTTGGGGAGTTGTGCAACATGGTACACAAACTCGGGCTATAAGATATGGTGCAGACAAAACTAAAGGGCTCTATAAATAGTTGCCCCTTTTTCTATTCTAAGCAGGGAAAATATTTTGTGTACAAACTCACACACATATGCACCTCGTTTAGTCGTCTCACTTTTTCGTGCCTAATGTAATTTTGTGGTTTTTTTGCAAGGATATATAATATATACATTCATAATACAGTTGCGGACGCTTCATGGATACACTCTTCTTTCACTGGTGTTATATTGACTTTGGTAGTCAAGCCTAGTTTGCCTATTATGCTTTGGTGATTCTTTTGTCTACATAGAAATGTGTGCATCCATGATGATGATAATAATGCTGTACAGAGATGAGGATGATGAGCATGAACCTACCAACGAATGGATGACTGCCACAGCAAACTTTTTCTCCCATCATGAGTGTAATATTATGCCTTTGCCATTGCGTTGCTATTTCCCTGCCATGCCTTGACTATTGGCAGTGCTTGTGGCGGTTAAATGTAGTGGTAGTAGAGGCTTGTAGTGAGTCGAAACGAAGGGAAAACTGGAGAGAGAGAGTAAATAAGCCACACAAATATACATACACTAGCACAAGACACAACAAAGTAAAAAGACATTTCCGTTTCTGTCTACACACGAAAAAAAAACTGGAAACACAATGGTATGTACTATATAGTATTTCCAACGTACTCTACACAAAGCAATCCACTCTGAACAAGCAGGAGCAGAGTATTGAATTCAAGAGCTCCGGAGAGAAATAGTTGTATTCCAAGAGCAAACCATCATCATCATCATCTTCTTCTTCATACAGAAAATAACTCTTGTTGCAGTTTACGTATATATGTGTCTCTAGGTATACATATTTATATGTATTCATTGCATGTGTATTGTGTGTACGCTGCTCTCTTCTCGTTTTCCAGGAGGATTCTATCTATCTCTTCTCTCCTATCCTGTTGGAACGAGCGCCAACCCCGTCTATAAATACATACTAAATGCCTATCATAAGTGGAAAGTAAAGCATATTCCGAAGTACTATCCAAAGATACACAACTCATGCTGTATCCAACGTATATCGCATTTATTTCTAAAATCTTAGCACTTGTTATAGGTATGTCTAAGCATGCACTATGACATGACATATCATACCTACCTAGTTCAGAGAATATAAAGCGTGTGAGTAGGAAATAGACAAAGATTTCTCAGCCTCCAATAGCGTAATGCAATGGCATTACCAACCAGTGCGGTGGGAAAGCTGGAAAAGAAACTGTGTACTATGAGTGTTTGTGTGTTGTGTATATATAGAACGGTCCATCCGGGTATGCCTACCACTAGTATTGTAGCAACTAAAACTGTAACGCCGTTTTCAACTGCTCCTTTTCTCTCTCTCTCTCTCTCTCCCTTTTCTGGCGACTAAAAACTTTGCCAGGAATGTTGATATTGAGGCTGAAATCCTTACTTGCTGAAGAAGGGACTTTACTATAACGTTCGAACTACTATATATATTTAAACCCAAATACATACTCATTTTACTACATGCTCATCATACATTTAAACGTACTTGTGTACTATATATAGTAAAAGTAGTTATATACGTCCGTCATAAGAATTTCCAAACACATGAGTAGTTTTACGCACTATGACTATATATGAAACATAATGGTTCTTTTCTGCTAGTATGAATGTATCTCCAGCCAATAACTTGTGACAACATAGCCCTTATCTGTGGAGCACTGTACAGGGCTCTGCAACCTATCGTATACTATCGCTTTATTTTGTGCTGCTGAAATGAAGATTCCTTTTTCTCTCTCCCTCGGTCTCTCTTCCCTTTGCATTCAAAGATGGTTGTTATAAAGTGGAACGCAGAGGGAATCCACCTCTCTAGTCACAGAAAGCAGCTGCGTTGAGCCACACAAGTCGACTCGGCATGGGATGCATGCTTCCTTTGTATATGTTTCTTACCTCATTTCCCGATCTACTACAAGTGCATCATCATCTTCACTCTGCTCGCTCCATTCCATGCTCTCTCTTCTCCACTTTGACATAGAGCTAACCTGAAAAAGGTCTGTAACGAAGAAAGAAAGGAAGCTGGCAAAAAAGAAGAAGTGAGGAAAGAAGCCTACCACAGTCACAATATTCCTGTCTGTCGAGAGAGAAACACACACAAAAGTCGGGAGAAAGCTCGCTCGATACCCGCATCTTGGAGCGGAACAATGAGACAGTTAATTCTCAAGAAATGCATATTTGCCATCAGTTTTGTGCTGCTGAAATGTTAAATATATATTCTTGAGTTGAAAATATCAATCTCTCACTTATTCCTCCCACTGAATCAATTTTGTGGGAAACAGGATCTATCAGGAAAATACTATCAGTCAACTTCAAACTTGCCAGACGAAAAAAAAATTGTACTTGTGCATCCGGCAAAAAACGACAAAAAAAATAAGTGACAGATAAAAATGGAGTGTAGGTACATTCAACCAAAGTTGTGATGACGTTACAAGTGTGAAAGTCGAAGAAAGAATAGAACAGAGCAACTTTATTTTACCTGTCTCCGTGTCTCAGGATATTGTGATAAAATTTGATCAACGGAAATAGGAAGTTTGTAGAGGAGAACTGCAACATCAGTAGTTGATTGCTTGTAAATCAACAGCGGGGAGCTGACGGAATTCTCTGTTGAGAAACTCAAAAAAAAGGTCGGAGTGAGTGTGACATTTTATTCTGTTGTATACAGAGGGGAAAGCTCATTGCTGAAAAAACATTCGCTGATTAAACTGAAAGGAGAGCGTAGAAAAAAATGAAACTTGGAGAAAACGATCTATCCTTCATAATATTGCCAAACAATTCCATTAAAAAGTTTGACAAAGACAATAAAGTGAAAGTCTGTTTTCTCTTCAGTCTTGCTCTCATCCTTGATACACGTTTACTTCTGGACCAGTGGGAGTTAAGCCTACAAAGACGAAGGAAAGAAAAAAGGAAGAATTTTTGTAGAATGTCAAAGAATAAATTACTTTGGTGAAAGTTTTTTGTGTTCCTCTCCACACTGAACACGTAAGTTAACCTAGAGCGTAGAGTATATAGCGTTATAAAGCAAATTTTCTTATAATAAGATTTTAGTTTTTCATTCTTATTACTAAAAGCAGTAAAAAATGGCACGTTGGAAGGTGACAAAAAATAAAAAAATCCAGACACTACATCGAAAAAACGGGGCTTGAGTAAAACAGCGAAGGGAAGTGAATAGAGCGGAGTTGATTGAATTAACAATGCGTTCCCTCTTATATGGGGAAATGGTCGATGGAAACAGGAGGAAAGTTGAACGAAACATCGAACCGGTAGACTAGAAGATAAAAAAATGGGTCTAAAATTGCATTAAACAAAGCAGGCAAGGACTAAACTAAAAGTAAAGGTGAGATGTGAGGTGAGGTGGAAGTGGAAGGAAAGAGCAAAGCAGATCTCAGCTAAGAAGAAAAGATTCCATTTCTTAGTTAGCAACGTCTATAAAACTGAGACAGAGGTCCAATAACTTCTCCTTTTCATTTGATTTGGTTCCTTAGTAAATATAGGAATGAGAAGGAGGTACAATCCTACTCTGTTTCTCAAATATATTGGTTTATTGGTGATGGTGGTGATACTAGGTGATATTTTTCACAAGATGTTAGCCACAAGACCCAAAAGAAAGGTCGTACATGCATGCACACTGAAATAAGGTAACCTAGTCATTCTTGGAAGCTAATAAAAGATGCTATAAATTTTCATCGTTTTTTCTGCTCCCGTCTTTTCCAAAGTAAATGAAAAGTTGTTTGTGGCTCCAGAAAATGTATGTATGTAGAGAAGAAAGAGTAAAGTTAATACCAATCTGCTACTACTTGTGCAACTTGCTCTAGCCGACTTGACAGTGAGTGCAACCAAGCATATCTCTTCCAGGAGTAAGCAAGAAAAATTTCTATTGAACTCAGAACCACTTCCAAAGGTGTACATCCATTTGTTCCACACTTGAGATTAGATTCTCAGCAATATGGATGCCGATTTGTTATAATCCAAGTGGAGAAATTCCTTCTCTCGTTATGGCTCACGCGGTTGTGTTGTGGGCTTCTACCTTTCTCTCCCTTTATATTCATTACCTCTTCAGACGAGAAGGGAATGCTCATACATGCGGACAGCACTGAAGGTAAACAGGTGGGTTTAGCACATACTTCTCTCGTTGGATTATTACAGTAAAGGATTGGATTTTCCATGAATCATTTATAAACTGGTGATGTGGAAAGAAAAAGAAAACAAAGAGTGAAAGCCCTCTTGATAAGTTGAGTTGAGTCCATTTGATACTTTCACCAGAAAGAAAAACGTTCTTGTTTTGAATTCTCAACCGGGCTTGGCATTCCTTTTAAACTTGTTATGAGAAGCTAATGGACGCACCTTTTGAAATGTGGAGAAAGGTTATATATCCCTACGGAAAATGTGAATTTCCAGATTTCTACTTAACGCAATACATAATTCACATTTCACGGAAACGTACTCACATTATAATTTGAAATGAAATATTTTTTTATTAAGTCAATTACCGTCTTGTAAATGCATTTAGGTAAAATAAAAGGTACTATAAATTAATCAGCTTGGTGGTACATTCTCAAGAAAATGTATCTTCTCTCATCGCGTAAGAATATATATCCCATTTTATACTCTTATACGAAGTTCCACTCATCGTCAGGCTGTTGTCGGCATGATACGAGTCTCAAAACGCAATTCAGGAGTCAAGTAGACGAGAGTACTGCTTTATTGCATATTTATGGTGTAAAACCGCTTTTCTTGTATTGCTCCACTTTAGCTGCACCACTGTGTGTATCCTATTTCACAAAAAGTAACCAACCCAAGCATGTAAAAAAGAGAGTCGTCACCAGACCAAAGAATTTAACCATCTTCTTCAGGAATTCTGGGAAGAGAGAAAGTTTGCTAAAGAAGGGCTTAATAGTTATGTACATGGTTGATATATAATAGTACACAAAAAAAGTACGTTGTTACACGCAGCCTTCCCACTATATTACTCTCAAGAAGGTCTAAAGCCTCTCTATGAATGCTTGGGAAATTTTCCTCTTCCTTTTCTTATTCCGTCGTGAGTTTTTTTCTCCTCCTCTTCTTCTTGGCTCAATTCCATTCTTGTTGCCAGTTGCTTCAAAACACACATGGATATGGAATGGAACGTTGTCGAATGACTAGTAATAATAAATTGGTAAATGGTATGAAAAAATAGCCAACTGCAAATGATAGCATTATATAAAGGAAAAAAAATCGGGAAAAAAGTAAAAATAGTTTTGGAGTATTTTTTTGCAAGTAGGAAAAATGAATAAAGGGAAAGTGAATGTTGAGAAAATAAATCATAGTATAAAAATAAAGTATACTCACACACTTTGGTTGCGTGTATGTATCGCATTGTATCGTATCATATTTTTTTTTCTTATTCA
This sequence comes from Orchesella cincta, assembly GCA_001718145.1. Lineage (NCBI taxonomy): Eukaryota > Metazoa > Arthropoda > Collembola > Entomobryomorpha > Orchesellidae > Orchesella > Orchesella cincta. Next base: position 6,695 of record LJIJ01001799.1, read on the forward strand.
CCCGTAACTTTTTACCTCATAGTCATGAAGTACGTACGTACATACGTAAGTTCGTGTCTAAGCTACGTCTACTTTGTAATTCGAAAACGGTTTTCTCTTTCAGACTCTTCCGTCAAAGTTTAGTTTCCTCTTGTTTCGTTCGCGTCTGTTGTTTTTTAAAGACTTGCTTATTTTGCTTGTGGCGGTACTGGCACAGCATCTTCTTGGATACATATTTGAAGAGAACAGTCTTGTTTGGGAAAATTGCCCATTCCTTGAAAATCGACTTGTTTTCCTCCTTTCTCTTTTCTTCTTTCATCCTGTTTTCCTTTTTAAAAAATGTGAATGTACTTATTCCTGGGCGTCCTTTCTTTTGTAACTTTCTCCTTGTGTTTTTTACTCGTTACTGGGTGAATGTGAATGTACATCATCATCATCATCATGGTGTTCATGCAATGCCATGTAGTTTTGGCATGAATTGAAGCAAATGGAACTTTATACTTTCCTTTTGTTCCCCGTTTTTTTGTTGGTGAATGTAGTAATTCACAAGGATGGATATACAATGAGTTTGTTTCTGTGTTCGTAAGCTATTTTACGTGTTTTCAGTTGAGCCGCCGTTATGTCAGTTTCTAAAAAGTAGAGGAAAAAATGAGGAAAGTAGAAAAGAGGATTGAGTGTTTCTCTTTATATCACTCGCGTTCTGTTGTGGCAGTAAAGTAAAAGTATTTGGAGCAATGTCAAAATGAGGAGAAAAAATAAAAGAGAAACAAGGACAAAGTCATAAATTGATCTGATATTCTTATTCGATACTTTTTGTTCTCATATAGGGGAGGATTTGAGTCTTGGGGAATTTGAAGAGAAAATATGAGAATTTGAGAAATGGTATGCATATCACATTATTTGTCTTGCGTTTTTATTCTTGTGTAGCCAGCGAGGGAAAGCCTTTTTTCATGCTTAGAAATAAAACTTTACTTCCAGTTTGACAAGGAGCAGGAGCAGTACAAGAGGAAAAAATCTGTCGGATTGAGGGCTCAAGAAATTTATTAGAAATGCTTAATGTTATGTAAGCGTAAAAAGATCTTGTAAACTTGCTCTAAATCACGTTTCTCCCTTGTTTTACATTAACATTTACCAAGGAGCTGTGTGTAATGTGAGCACTTTGTGCTCGGCTGATCAAGGTTAAATTTCATGTTATCTGGCAATCAATAAACGTTGTTTATGCAGGTTTGAATAGAGGAATGAGAGTATGAAAGCGTTTACAGTAAGCATTGTTACACAAAATGTCATATAGTTTAACAATACATGCTTTATCAATATTGAGTCGATAATATTGACTATTGCAAGTACTAAATGTTCAAAATTTATTATCGACTGTGATTATTGGAACAAAAAGTTAAATACAACTGTAGCTAAAATATTTAAACGAAGCATTCTAGACACGTAGAAGTATCGAAGCATTAGGAAACATTACGGGCAGTTTTGCCCATCAAACTAATAAATACATCAACATTTTTTCCCCAGAAATTATTGGTAAACTAAAGGTAAACCTGATTCGTAACTGTTTGTTACCAAAGTTAAGAGAACAGACGAACAGACAGACAGAGTTAGCAGCTTACATAGATGAAACAGCTTCTGAAAACTTCAAATTCATACGTACGTGTACAACAGCGTGTAACATCGATTTGACAGGAGAAGTAAAAGTTTCGAAATCCTATTTTCAGACCACACACAGAATTCTTTGATATCTTCAACTTTTTTGATTGCCCGAGGCTTAATGCTGTCTTTTGCGCATTATTTATTAGACTTTCTACATCTTTTTTCAAACTGTAATACATTGTATAAAACATAATAATACGTAAAGCATATATACGGCTGACACTTTTCAAAGAAAAACTATACAATAGACAAGTCTGCTCAAGTTTGTTGAATACAAAAGCTAAACTAAGTTGGTTTCTTTAAGCAGTTTCGTTTAAAAAAGCAGTGGAGTCATTTCCCAAGATTAAAATTGTCACAGTCCTTCAATAACTATAGTCAGTGTCAGCAGAGAGAAAAGAGAAACTTCATATGATGGGAAATGGGCTGGGGATTTCCCCAACTTTCGTATATTTTAACGAGGAACCGAATGAGAGAAAACGCATTTTGACTGCACTTATAAATTAAACAAGATCAATTATTCATCTCCACTTTCCTTTTGTGTCTTAATCTTTTTTGTTTCGAAATGGAATTCATTAACTTGATGTGAAAACGAGAGAGTCTATAGTCTAGATACTACTGAGAAGTGAGTGAAAGTGAAACAATCAAAGAGGGAGCATAATATATATAAGTTATATAATCACATGGCTTAGGGAAAATAAAAGGAAAAGTTAAAAAACATTAAAAGAGAGCATTTACGCATTAAGAGAAAAGTAAAACAAAAAGAACTTTGCTCATTGTCTCGCCACTTCCTTGACTAAACAAGAAAAACACGTTGTGAAGTTGAAACAGAAAAAAGAAAGCCAGGAAAAGACGACCATACATTTGAACAAAGATGGAAGTTCGCTAGTTCTTGTGAGAGTAGAGGAATCATATAATGTGTGCTTTTAAAAGACGCCGTAAGACAGTGACTGCAGAGAGCAGACCCTGAAGTAGTTTTTTTGGTTATTCTTGCGGCTTATAAAACATGAGCAGAGTTAAGATGGGAGAGCTTGGTAAAAGCAGACGAGAAGTAAAAAAATCCTTGTTAGTCTAAAAATATCAGGCTCCGTTTGTTCTATATGAAATGGCACACCGAGAAAAATGGGCACATGATGTTAAAGTATGTACTATTGTCTGTCGCTGCTCTGCCTCTTGTGAAAACTGTAGGATATTGCCACTTTTTTATGGCTACGTCGTTGTAATACATTCAACCAGAGAAATCTAAAAAGACCACACCATTGCTTTCTTTTGTAAGTTTTAGCAGTAAAAAAATATGAAAAAGAAGAAGCTTGCTGGGGGAAAAAGAGTCTTTCATTGCTTTTCTTTCGGTACACTCACCACTGTACAAACTGAACGTAGCGTAAATCCGTAGTAAATTCTATTTTTAGACAGGGAGAAGACAACATTTTATATAATATACATATACATTCATTACGTAGCCAATATAGGCATATATAGCTAAAGATGAAATTCTATCTGGGAATATGTGCTTAGAGCCCAAAGTAGAAAATGAATATTTGGTGACTTTCACTAGCTTTCATGATATAGTATGTGGTGCTATTTTCCAAATCCATATGGGCTGGCTATGGTTTGGGTACTTTGCAGTGACGATGGCAGGTTGAATTTAGTGGTGCTGTCGTATTGAATCGTTGCAGTAGTCACTAGCCGGATATGCTCTCAAATCTCTGCGTCTGATGTACCCTTTCACTTTGCAAAGAAAATCAAGCGTGTACTTAAACTGTTCTTGGTTTAAATACAAGGGTCTTGATGTGAACTCTTCTAGATTGTGGGAAACGACGGTATAGCGATATACAGAGAAAGAGGCTGGCCAGCTGGGTGTCATTGCTTGTCTTTGCCTCTGCTTAACTAGAGAGTGTTTGCTAAGACTGCCTGTTCCTTTTTTTGTCATTGCAAATTGCATTGGAATAATGCTCATTGAAAAGCAAACCCAGCTCCACTGCATTTTTGCCATTATAGAAATCTTCAAGCAGATCTTATTTGGGTCAGATACGAAAAGCGTGCATACACAGACTTCACTTCAAACTTATTTGTAATACTTACTGCAGCTTTCGGTTGTTTTATGGTTTTGGCATTACTTTATATTTATTATTCCTTTTTGGTTTGAAAAAATGAACTGTCATGCATCGCCAAGAAAAATATAATGACTAATCGGATAAAAAAATTTGTCTTTTGAGCTGCAGTTATTACTAGAATTAAACGACAAAATTCATCTTCATTTTGTAATAAATAAGATAGATATAATAAAATAGATCGATATAGGGTTCAGCATATTGGTAATCCATTTCATCGGATAAATAGTACAGTCAGTTCGGCTATAGTTCGGTTCAGCCAGATGACTTTTTTGTATTGCTAAAATTTAGAAGCATCAATTCATCCCAATGCACAAGAAGCATTCACCACCTACATTGTGTGTTCATATCAAATATAAATATTATGTTATATAAAGTTCCTTCTATGAACAGGAACAATCACTTATCGTTAGCCCGATTTCATGCATAGTCAAAGCTGTCTGTCAAACTAAACCAAAAGCGGTGAAAGTTTGAGAATGCAGTAGTAGCAGTAGTCTCTCTCACTTAGCAGTAGTAGCGTCCACATTTCACTTTCTTTATCGTTTGGTCTTTCTCCGTTTTTCTTTCTTTCTTCTGTCCTTCTCTCTTTTTTATTTTTTCAAGTGAAAGTGAACGTCAAAAAGTAGAGCAAAAAAGGAATGCTCTCATCTCATAGCGCCGCTTCTCTCTCCTTTTTTCTTTTGCTTCCACATTTTATGTGATGATGATAGGAATAGTACACACAAGCAAAAAGAAGTGTGTGTAACTTTCTCCTTCCAACCAAACCACTATCATTGCTCTTTACTACAATGCAATGTGATGTGCTTACTTACACTCACAATGCTAAACTCTTTTTTGCCATAGACATTCTTCCTCTTTCGGCTACTTCCCCGGTTGCCCTCGTTTTTTCTTTTACTTTCTCTATTTTGCTCATGTATTCCCATCATCCCATTGTTGCACATAGAACACACATATATGAGATGCGAACCAAAAATACTGTTGCAATGCAGTGGTTCTGGTTTGGTTTGCCGGAGATCTTATGGAATTTGCTCGTTCATCGTTATCGTTATATTTTTTCTGACTACAAACTTGCATTCCCTTGAAAGATTCGAAATGGTACTCTCTATGATAGTCGTTCACTCCGTCAATAATGCTTCATATATACATGATGAACGATATAGCATTATTCCCATCCCACCAACTGCGACGTTATGTATAATGTAATGTACGGCTGCTCGTAACCTTATACTCCAAAAAGGACAAGTTTTTTCATTCCATCTTCACATTTGAGATTCTGCATGCATCCTTGCTCTTTTTCTTTCATTCCCTTCAACAAGAGGGACAGCCAGATATTAGTTAGAATGAAGGGAGAACTCTCAAAATACCTAAGGAATCCGGAAGGAAAAAACTGAGCAATGACTACTGCTACGTTGGATAATGCTGCACGCCAAAATAAATGGAAGAAATACAAGATTCATCCTCAATATTTCATGGGTAATCCTAGAAACCGCTACCTGCCGCATGACTTCTCTCTTTCCTTTTCTCTCTTCCTTTCTTCGGTGACCTATACTGTTCTTAGATTTTTATCCTTTCCTTTTAGTACACCACATCAGCATCAAACTCGACTCCTTGTTTTTTTTAGCTATTTCTATTCATATCCGTGACAAAAACAAAAGCAACCAAGCATAGAAATATTATGACATGAAATAGTGAAATTGAGTTATGCAGACCTGTTATATAATAATGAAACCTGGAGGATAGTGTATACAGAAGTAGGCGGTTTGATTGTGTAACACTTCAAAGGAAAGTTGTGCGTATTATTATTTTGTAGACGAAAAAATCAGGAGGCACGTGTACCCAGTTTATCACGTTTGGGTAGGATACGGGTCAGCTACCACTACTTACTACTTATATTTTCAGATCTCCTGCTGTATCCTTAATGTAATGCTTTCCCATTCCTTTCAGAATGCTTCTGAAAACTTGAAATAAATGGATCATCCCCAGATAGTTCATTTTTTTCGGACAGTCAGTTGAAGTAAGAGCAGTCACAGAAAAAGAAATATTTGACAGATGGAAAGAAATGTGAAAAAGTACAAAGAGGAAATACATATTTGAACAATTGATTTATGAGAATGTGCTAATGTTGTAACATGAGACATGAACTATAAGGTTATGTAATGGACGAAGAATGGAGAAATTCTCGAAGGTAGTTTTGTATTAGAAACAGGAGGAAATTCCTTTAGATTCCCAAGCAAAAAAAACACAGCTTGGAGTAGAGAAAGTGACGTGAAAAGTAAAACGGGAAATATAGTGCCCCGAGAACCTGTACAGGTGTAGATATACATTAGACAAAAAAACTGTGTAGTCTGTCCATTTTTTGTTAACATAAGTGGTAGACTTCTCATCCAAAAAGTTTTGGATGTCGGTCCTTCTTCCATTAAGAAGAAAATGCATCTTTCGTTATAAATCATGTTGACTTTGGATAAAGAAAAATGTGTAGGATGACAGTTAAACTCAGGTGCGTGTGGGTTGAATACCACATCACGTCGGAGTACTAAGAAGATTCTGGGTTCGTTTCGTTCTCTGAAAAATAACTTTCATTTTCAGGAGCCGGATTACAAAACCTCTTTCTTTTACCGAGGATGATGGGCGGGTAACTGACACCGTACTTTCATGCATGCTCACTTGATCACTCCATTTCTCTCCTGCTTTGATGGACAAAACCCGTGAGCTGTGGGAGCGATGCTCTCTATGACAGTTTGCATTATGATACTGACAGTTAGAAACGTCATGGTCAATAATTTTCTCCGAAACTTTTTCCGTGAGCTACTTAGCTCGGTTCCTGTATTATGCACATAACATTTGCGGAAAAACATCTCAATTTCATATTCCGTCCCATTCTCCCATTTTTCCTCGAGGGAGAAAGCAGAATTGTGGTCTGCTCTCGTCTCGTCCTGCATTAAAACCCGAAAGGTGTAATAAATAAGCTTATTGAACATTTCCAACCATGATAAGAAGCAATAATCCCACACACCTTAACACTCTTGACTTCCCTTATCCATTTCCCCTCATGAAAAAAACAAGAGTGTGTATTATGCCGGAACAACTGTTACACACACTTTTTTCTTATGAAATGTTCGTCTAATGTCAAGAAGCGAAGCAAGCTTTTCCTCAAACAGAGAGTTCAGAAGGAATAAACAAGGTGTAAAAATTTCATAAGCTGTATCCGTTCGCAAAAACAACGCAAGCCCACCTTTCCTTCGTAGTTTTATCAATGTACGTATATATTGTATGTGTATGGGTAACGGCTAACGGCTTCCCTGCCTTTTTTTTGTGAGGGATATATCACGATGATGATGATAATGATAGTGTGGCAATGGGATTTCTTTATATGGCATGAATGAATGGCCATCCGCATTTTGGGAAAGGCTTCAAGTGAAATATTGATGAGGGTTTCACGTTAACCTCTCTTTCCACTTATTTCACTCGCTCGCTGGACGGCTGGAGCATTACGTGATTGTCATTCCCTTCGCTTACTCTTCCATTTTTTGTTGAGCTTGATCGTCAAGCCCCGTCCAACTTTTCAAAACTTTGGTGAAACAAGAAAAACCTGAGAACGAAAACCCCACAAAATTTACCAGCATCTGTATTCCCTCTCTCCTTAAATCCTTGGCGCAGCAGTAATTCTTTATTGGTAGAAGAAACAAAAGTGGGTAAAAAGGGTGAAGAAAAGAGAATTAATCCAATCAGTAAGAAAAAAGAAAAAGACAAGTTAACAAAGTTTAGCTAACCAAAGCAATATCAAAGCAAAGAGTGAGCTTGCTCTTGCTAAAATGCCACAGTGTCCTGGAAAGACTTTGGCAGGAAAAGGTAGCAATTGGGGAGGAGACGCTAGAATGAAGGATGTTTAGAAACAATAAAGTCAATTTGCTGAGGCATCACGTCTTTGGAACTGCTGTGCAAGATTATTGCAGGTATATAATTATCATTATTATTAACTCACTGTCGATTCGTTGTCTGTAAACTTTGTTGGGGAGGTGAGCAGACAGTAAAAAAAGTTAATAAACTAACTAAGGATTTTGATTGTTGAGACAACCCTTCAAAATGATATTTTGCAGACAGATGTGTAGTTAAACGAAATTTTGCTTTGAGAAAGGCAACACTACTACTGTTCTAGACTTGTCTCAAATATCCGCAGTGGGAACCTAATTTAACTTAAAGTTTTTATTACATAAACCTAATTTACCTAGTGTTTGACAGTTTAAAAACTAATTTATTGTAAAATAAATATTGACGTTAGTATCCTACTTGATACGGTAATATACAATAAGTTGGAACTAAAGACACTCCCCTCCTACTTCAAACATGCCTATATTAGCATATTATTAAAAGTAGCGTTTATTCAGGGTAAACATAATCTCCTGGGGCTGCAAACTAGAATGATTTAGTATATATACACACAGTGGTGACTTGAACACGCAATCATCATCTTCTTGACATACTAGGAAGTTTGATTTTATTGAAAATCAGCTCAAAGAGGCAGACAGGATTGAACCAAGATTGAAATTTAAAACTTATCTCTCAAATCATTTGAGAACGCTTCTTTATTTATTTCCCTCGATTTTCTCCCATCATCTATAAAGCTTTGAGTGGAATGAGGGAAAGCCATGTAAAGGTGAGTAAATACACAAAAACACTGTGTTTGGATGAAATAAAAAGCGAAATTGGCTTTGCTCCCTTCCTTCCTCTCTAAAAAGTATCACACGCCAGTATAAACACTTCGAAAAACTGCTTTATTACCCAACGTCTTTGCGCTGCTGGTAGTGGTGGTCGTTGTTGATTGTGATGATGACGATGGAATAGAATAAAATGGAAAGAAAGAAGCAAATATTTGACCAGATTGACGAACAGAATTTCTCCCAGCCAGCAGCCATCCACGTAAACAGGAATAAAGAAAAAGAGGAAGAAAAAAGAGACATAAAAACTTAACTTCCTTTTTCTTTCAAGTATAATGGTGGTGGTGGTAGTGGTGGATGATGATAACGATTGAAACTACTCGGGCAATTCCCCCCGAAAGGATTCATGTCATGATTCATGTTTGATTCTCCAAAGTAGAGGCAGTGCACGTAGTCAGGTGGAATCCTCTTTGAATTGTTTTCAGTTTTTTTTATTTCAAGACTCGGATCAACACCAACATAGCAGGAACGAAGTAAAAAAAAGTATATAAAATAGAGGGAAAAGTTGTACTCGTTTTTCTACCTTTTTATCACGTCAACCATGTTTGTTCATAATGCGTATACTTTACTTTATCTTTGTAGGTTTGCTCTCAGAGAAGCTTCTCAATAAGCCGGAAACAGAAGAGGTGGAGGAGATCGACGGGAGTGAAAAGGGAATGAGAAAGAAAGTTTGTGATCCTCATCTGCTTTCTTTAACATCATCATCATACAACCAAGCTACCATTCCATTCCAGAGTCAGAGGCACCGTGTATAACGACACTGCAGAGGAACTCCAGAGGACTAACTAACTGCGCCATATGCCACTCACTTTGCTCCCGCTGTCGCCACGACTTTTAGTTGTGTTTCTCCATTGAATCTGAATTGACGTTGGATGTACCTATGTACACAGGTACATTTTTTCAGAGTGAAAGTGGAATGCTCAAAGAGAATGCTGGTGAAGGAAAGTGAAAGAGAGTAATATATATATATACCCCTTTCACGTTGCGTTGAGGGAATAAGGACGCAGCAGGAAAGCAAAGGTTTGTCCCTTGGTGTAGAAACGAAATTGATTTTTTAAGTGAAAGGTTGTAGGAGGCTTTCCCTTGCTCTTCGTCATACATCCAAATATTTATACTTATCATTACACCACGTACCATTCTAGTGAGTCATTTGCATATTATATGAATGCATCCTCATGTGAGTTTCTGTAACCTCCTCCACCAAACAAAGAAATGGTTAGGACAACTCATTTAAAACCGGGTGGAATTGCATACTACAACACTAAAAATCAGCCACTGCCGCCACCATCACCACCATCACTGCAATAATATATTCAGGTTGGTAGGTGACCAAATCTAATGTGTTTTATCGTGTTCTACACCAAACCAGTACAGAGTTTATTTACATGCAATTTGGTGCAGCGGGTGAGTCCTCCGGTTATTACGCAATACTGCCGAATACTACAACTACCAACTGTGGAGTGAGCCAGACCAAACCAGCCCAAGCAATAAATCCACGTTCGTTGACGTAGTAAAATATAAAAAACCTACCATGCACTCATAAAGCTCACATTTAGATTCTATTCCAGCCACATCAAGTGAAAGTTTTTCTCTCTTAGTGCAAGTGACAGCTATTTCAGTTGACGACGGTTGGCAAAGGAAAAAAAATTGGTGGAGAATGAGAGACGAAGAAGAGCTGAGCACCCAAGTTTCAAATCAAGTGTATGCATGAGTGAATCCATCCATCTACCATCTACTACCCATCTTCTATAATAGTACACAACGTCCCCATAAAACCTTTACCTACTTACTCCCACCAACCAAAACTATATCGCACTACATCATCCCAATATTACCCATTCCCCAGACTTAACGTCAGTCAGCGTCAGCGAGACGACGAAAAACTCTGAAGAAATACAGCAAGAGAAGATTTTTATTAGTATTATGCAGGAGGAGATATGTCGTAATAATAACAAAAGCCGTACACCATCCTAACACCACGTTTCCTTCATCATCTACCTCTCCACTGCTGGATGATAGTATGTGAGCTAGTTTACGTCCTGCAGCACACAGAACACAGCCAAAGCTACAAGTGTACTGCTCCCATCAGTCTGCACTGCACAATCAGTAGAATTTAATATCTATACGAGAAGGAGGAACGAAAGTTGGGAGCTGAAATCCAAAGAAGATAAAAAGTTTATTCATGTGCACTTAAACATATATATAACGCGCGTGTACTTATACGAGTCAGTGAAAATAAGATACAGAACCAGGAGCTTGAGCTCCTTCCTCCAGCAGCATTGTACAAACTCTTCGTATATTCGGAAATGTAATAATATTAGTTGCTGCTGCTGTTGACTCCCCCGTTCATCGCATCCTTCTCAGGAAAATATTATTTCTCAGTAGATCAAGTCTTCCTCTCTTTCTTTCATGGGAAAGCGGACGACTAGCTCATGTAACAGACGATTGAGATAAGTGTGGGTGGATGGTATACAATAAGTATGGTGCTACAACTTTAGTCGGCTATTATTACTGTTAATGCAATTGAAAAGGTTACTTTCGAGAAAGTGAAGTAACACTGACTGAGTGAGTACCACAACTTGTTCCACCTACGAGTTTTTGAATGGGTTCGGATACGAAATGATAGTGAAATATGAATGAGGAAAGAAGCGATCATCATCATCATCAACAGGAGCAAGCGGAAGCAAGAGAAAGTTTGCAAAAAGAAAGTTGTGCCGCAGTGTCCGCAGAAAACGAGGCTGGGAATACGAAGCAAGGCGCATGTGAAAATGCAATGTATTCTTTACTTCTCACCCTTCTCCTCCTTAAACGACTAGAGTCCTCGCAATCAAATGATGATGACTCCCGTAAGATGTTTTCACAAATGCATTTTTAATCAATCACGATGAAGACGAAAACTTGTCCCAATTTCATAAAATTTCTATTGAATGAGTGAGCGATTCACACCAAAGTGCAAGTGGTTGCTGATGTCGAATCCATCAGCAGTATGTTGGTATGAAGAGACAAAACGTTCGGACTATATCATTGATTGTGTGCACTTTTACGTATCTCCTGGTTGGAGCTGCAATCTTTGATTCTCTTGAGTCTGAAACGGAGAAAAGACAGTTTGAAGCTTTGCAAGGTAAGTTTTTAAAAATTGTTTCTCACAAGCAACTAAAAACTTTTTTTTCTCCATCAACATTTTAGTCCTGATTCCAAGTTACTGATAGTATAACTTGAACACTGCTGCTTACGAATTCATATTGTGAGAGTTTCTTTTGAATATTTTTTTTTGGATTTTTTCCAAAGAGAAAGTTGAGTATCCAAAACGGAAGCGAAAAAAAGTTCAAAGTTGAATGTCCTCAATGCTCCATGAAATCTATAAAACACATAGTTTGCATCTTTGAGCAAAAGCAATTTTCTGGAAAGAATATTACCCGAAAAAAAGCGTTTTTCTTCAACGAGATGATACTCGTCAAATAACAGAATGATCACATAGATATGCTTCGTTGCATTTCGTAATACTTTGAATGTTTTCTTTTTGTTGAGGTTGGTTGAGCTTGAGGATATCTTTAAACAGTTGACATTACCATTTCAAAAATGATTGTAGTTGGATGAATAGCTCTGACGGGGAGGATTTTCAATTGACACTTTTCCCATTTAAATACACTGCTAATGGTTACATTATTTGGCAGGCAAGGAGAGAGTATGGATAACCGGAAAAGGCTGCAATGCAATGTGGATTGAAATGTGTGCTTTTCTTTGGAAGGATTGTGTAGATATTCTACAGGAAAAAGTACTCATGTACAATAAAAAGAAAGTATTTTTCCACCTCCTTTAGAGACATGAAGGCCACCAGTGAAGAGAAATGGTGTTGGTGTACTCCACTGAATAAAGGATGGACCGAAATAATGCATGAAATCTTGAATTTTATTGCCCATTCAAGCAAATACAGTTTCACTCTATTTCCAAATTTCTTCGAGCAAGTTTACCTACGGAACATAACAGGTAATACTTTGCTGGGTATTATCTAGGAAAGTGATGGTGATATGAAGCGTGTGGCTGTGTGTATTTCATGTGTGGATACAGTATGGCATAAAATATTGACAGGTAACGGGGAAATTGAAACTTTTTTTTGTTTCGTTGTTTATGGAAGAGATGTACTGTAGTGTAAAGACTAACAGTTGTATATGAGACCTACGCGTGTATTATAAATATGTTTTTGGAAATGATTTTTTGGAGCTTTGAGCGGAGAAATCATTATTTTGTTATGTTATGGCTCAAGGGAAATCGGATGAGTGAATTTACGGAAAGCTAAGCTGCTAGCTATTAAGTTAGCGGATGATGGCATACGTATATATAGTGAGGTGGAAAATGTTTTTTGTTTTTCTCTCAAATTATCAGATCTTGTACACTATCGGATTTCATGGGGCAAATACACGCAGTGGAAAATAGACAAATTGTAATAAATAATCTGATGCTTAAAGTGTGGACTGATCGAGATTTAATGGTGTGGGGAAATTGATGGAAACTACGTAAAATGTTGTATGGGTTCAAACAACTCATTAGCAAGGAAGCCGTTTCAATAGATTAAAAGGCAATGCAAGGAAAACGAATCGATAATACTCTTTCAGAAGAATCCACGTTGAGCTACCGTTTAATTTCTATCCCACTAATGATTCATTCGCTTCTTGCAAGTCATAATGTTTTTAGTTTGTGGAACTCCAATGATTATACCGCCTAAATGTTCAACTTTTCGTTCAAAACTACGTATGTAAATGTCTGTCAATCTATTTGTGACAAAATGTGCTTCGTCATCGTCATTATAATGCAGCCACAATCCCATTCATGTTATGCTCCATTTCACTTTTTGCACTTAAGACCATATTGCATTTTCGACGAACAAATTCACTTTCGCCTGATTGCGCCATGCCTCTGTTATATATTTCCTTTCCATTGTACTTCCACATAAACAATATGCCAACGCTGCACAAGCCACTTCCATAACCATTACACCAAGAGCAGCAGCAAGACCCTTGATTTATGACATTGCTTTCTTCCTTTTTGTTCATGATCATGATGCGATCCATATCAAACAATTTGCGTGCGAACGTTGCAGCTTTTTCCTTGTATCCTGTTGCCATTGTGTCCTTTTTTTGGTGGCTCATGTTTATCGGCATCAGGCATGTCTGCCATGTGTCATGCATGCATTCTTGTTGTAAGTATTTGTATGTGGTGTCATCGTATCATCATCACCGCCATTTTTATCCATGTCAAGGGAATACGCATTAAATGTGGTTGTATGTGTGCACATATAAAAGCACCAAGTACACCTCCCAACAACCCCAACTCAACATGATATCATGATGATCATTATACTAAGGAAAAATGAGAACGCCATCCTATCATCAGGAAGGAAGGCTATAAATGGGATTATATGGCTGGAGCTAGAATAATTGCTCTACTAAACTCTACTTGTTCCCTCAATTACATTATCCATGACCTCTTCTTTTCATGAGAATGGCTGGTTTAACGTACACGAGGACATGACATGAGATGAACGATGCAAGTGCTATTTTTAGATAACTTGGAAGGGTTTAAATGCGTCGTGTTGCTGGAAAAATTAACATTGCAAGCTAAATTTATGGGCTTGGATGACCTTCGTCGATCAATCTTTTGGAAAAATTTATGCTTTTACTTTTGGTACAAATTAGATGGAATGTTTTATATATTTTTTCATAATTTGCTACAATTGCAAATATTTCAAGTCATTTATTTGCAAACAGCTCATGTTTAAAACATGGTTGGTAATTAAGTTTGCAACAGCTCCAATAAACCATTTCTTCACTCCAGGCTTCGATTCTTGGATTGGAATTATTAATAGGACATGCTTGATGAGTATGGACGATAGTTAGTTCTGTACTGCGTCCTTATTTTTTATCGGACGGGATCAAAAAACTCGGGACCTGCAGCAGCGTTTCTTCGTATTTAAAAGCAATATCTCTCGTTCCTCTCATACATCATCCATTCCAAGCCCCAATTTGTGACTCCCTCTCCTTACCTCTCTTTGTCTTTGGACACTATCGTAAATCAAACAGAAGAAAGTAGCAAGGTTCAGCAATTTCCTAGCGGAATTATGGACAATTTCAGTATTTCACGAGACTCGTAAACCTTGTCAGAAAGTGAAGCCCTATTTTATGTCATGCCACCCAGAAAGACGATGGCCATTAATAAGAAAAGAAAAATTATTATCCCTCTTCTCTTTAAAGCTGAGGAGCTCTACTCCTTCCGTTCCTACATTTTGCGCACTGTCCGTGGCAGATTTTATTTACGAAAAAACTCTACGCAACATCGTGCAATATATATCTCTGTCTTTGAATCCTCCACGCAGCAATTACCCCGCAAAGACCAACCGGTGCCATATGCATTCAGCATCATTATAGGGATCGAGAGCGGAACAAATTCGAAAACAGTCAACGGTCCTATTTCTCGGTTAGTTGGAAAGCTAAAGAGAAACTTTTGATGATTTCTTGTGTATACACATCATTATTATCATCACCAACCATCATAGGACGTCAGTCGGACATGTGTGGACCTTGAATATACTTGGACACTGGCTATTTTCCATCATCATGTTTATTCAACGACTCGATTGATCTCCTCCGTTCTTGGTTAAGTAATACTGAAATGGTCGAAAACCTTCAGTGAGCAATACGTAGGAAGTAAAAAAGAGTAGCAGTTACAAACGTAACAAGTTTCTCCAATAGTTCTACTTTTTTTCTATCAATATTTACCTTAAGCATACAAGATCAGTAGTAGACTTACTGACTCACACAGATCATGTGCATAAAAAGTAAATGTAACACATATATCCATACTACGATTGCTCATATATGTATATCGTATCAATCTATTCATGTCCGCGTGTGTACATTACATTAGGATACCAAGTTTTCCATATCGATCCCTCTGGAACAGGCATCCGAACCTGTATAGAGGCTTCGGCATCGACTCCTGTTATTGTTATTTTAGCTAACCCCATTTCATTTTCTTTCGTTGCGGATCCGGATAAAACCCACAGGATATTAAATGTTTGTTACCGTACTTGTAATCTCAATTTTCTCAATATTAAATAAATTCACCCTTGTCTCCCACTATCAGCTTGGGAGCAGCTATAGCCATGTACACTTTCTGTAACCAACTGTGTGTGTACTCTGTCCTACTTCCACCAACAATGTCGTCATCATCACGAGGGAACAGCTGCAGAGAAAGCTCTTTAGTCACATACGTGTTTTCACTTTCTTGAGTAATGCGACAACGATAATAATACTATGCTGTGCTGCTTTTCTTGTGTGTAATGAAAGCGCATGATAAACAAACACACTGACTTTAGGCCTTCGTAAAAAATATGAGATTATATCTTATTCAACCTAAGAGATTAAATTAGATCATATTTATTCCTCCCAGAGCGGAGGTCAAATATTGGATTTTTCTTCGCAGTAAGTATTCCTATTCAATGATCAGTAATGAATGACTACCGATATTACTAAAGCCCAGTAGCTGTATACATATGAACTTATTGCTTTTTGTGACGCAAAATGAATTCTGAATAATAAATTATCTCCAAGTCATTTGAGACCTGTGTGATTAATATAATCCTATCCTTGTTTTGTAAGCATATCGCTTTTCGATCGCTTCTTCAGTGGTGTTTGTGGTATGACGCTATAACGTTTAGGTTTAGGGGGACGTTTTGCCATCCTAAACTTTGAAGCATTCGTTTTCGTGGTTTGGTTGCCAATGAGTATGCATATTAATCACCGTATTGTGGCCAAGCATACATGTGTGTGTAGCCGTGACATGTACCTTACTCAGCTTGATTTGACAACCATGATAATTATTGCTGTGCCACATTGCCGCATTATTAAACAAGGAAAAATACACACGATGACATTCTACACTGATGTCACTCTCTCATTATACGGTTGTCATTAATGGATCAGAGGACACAACTTAAATATTAAATGGGCTGTGTTGTGTTCTTCTGACTATATTTGATATTGCTATTGTGTAGGTATTTTTTTTGCTATTGTCTCTGTCTGTTATTAAAAGTGGCTGAGTCCATTTGATTGATAGGAAACTGCTGAGAGAAATTAATGCTTTCTCCATAATATTCGCTGTATATACTACTACTACATTCCACTCTCATTTTGGTAACATGGCTGAGTGGCTCGCCTCCTTTCCTCATTTCCCTGCGACGAAGCTTAAGCTAAGCACAAGCGATTAGGGAAAGCACTGTGCTCCGCTTTTCCAATCTCATTTGCCTACTGAGCCCACAGTCAACTGAGCTAAATATGAGTGTAATTTAGCCGAAGCGGATGATGAAATTGGGACAAGGGTGTTGTAGGCTCTGGTAGTACATGAACGTAACAGGGAGTCGACGAGACAGAAAATTTGATGAGAAGGAAGTGGGAGCAATGGAGAGAAAGTGAGAGAAAGGAGGAAGAACAAGAAGAGCCACCACCACGACATGTATGCGAACTGAAGGCAAGGATGAATTTGAATGTGTGGCGGATGAACATCATTCAAGACTTGGCTTTTGGAGAAACATGTGCATTCGTAAAAGGCCATAAATAATCCTCCGTTTTCTCTGTCTCTCTCCCTCTCGTCATTTCCTTTGTTCAAAAAGATAATGAACAGAAGTGTAGAGCAGCTGAACACACGGCTTCAATTAAATAAATGAGTTGGTTGGTTGTGTTGGTAGTAGAATATCGAGCCAACTTTTATTCATTCTCCTGTTCCATGAAAAGGAGGAAGAGGAAAGAGAAAAGGAAATGAAAGGAGAAAACGGAGGTGTAAAACTTCACTCTCTTTATGCCTCAACGTATACACAAGGCAGGGACAGGGTAACTTTCCCTACGCTCTATTGTTTAGTGCCATACTTATGCTCACATTTTACAATGTACTCAAAGAACAGATTTTTCGTTTAATGGAGAGTGTTCCTGAGTGATACAACATGGAGCATATAACCATAGGGTGCATAAATGAAGTGGAGAATTGCTAAAAAGAATGAAGGAATGAGTGAACCCAATCACGTATTTGTTGTATACGATCCAGCACTAGAAATTTTTAGTAACGCTGCCTCTGTTGAGTCATATCATCATCGCTGACATCCTTCGTGAATGCGCAATGCAACGTCGCTTCCGTTTCGTGGAAGGCCACACAAAACAAGTTGGGTTAAAAATGTACAATGTTTTTGAAAAAAGGATACGATGGGGATGGATAGCAATGCCATATGATACGTTTCTTTCACGACATACACACACATTGAAAGAGAATTCCAGAATAAATTCGCTGAGTGTGTACATTGTGTTATCTGCTATGTCCTTTGCATTATGGGGACAAAGGGAAAAGAGACAATGAGGGAGCCCATCTCTTAAATTACAAATGGCTCCTTGTTAAATTAAAATCCTTTGCTTTGTCAGCCAGCCGTAATTACGGAATTAAATTTTGGCTTTCTCCGCTCCAAATGAAAACTATATTGTTAGTCTCCATGTTTTAGGCTTCTAACCATTACCCGCATTTATTCCTCTTGTTCCAATGGGATAATGTTCACTGTTCCGCCAATTACTGGTGGACCTTGCTCAAAACCGAGTTGTGTGCCGTGAATGAAAGGAAATTCTGATACATATGATGGCCATTGTTGTAATAGTAGTGAGTGACATCTTCCAAAAAAATCATCTGAATAAAATTGCACAAACAAAAGGAATCTCTGTTTAGTGGTCACGTTTATGCAACGGAAGGAGTTTGATGAATACTTAATTACCATGATCAAATATTTGTCAAGCGCGGGTGTTTGCATTGAAATAACTTTAGGAAATTACATAATTAAAAAGTTTAAAAGTAGTCGAAATTCTTTAATGTTCTGTATGCTATATGCATGCTAACAATATCTAAAACTAACTAGGCAGGCGGGTTAATCGTAGTTTTCCATTTGTTTGAAATATAATAGCATTTAAATTCAACGTAAGGAGGCTTAAGAGTTAAAAATATGTTGTATGAGAGCCAACAAAAATAGGAGCATTGAAAGTAGCTCATTCGTCATATTTCAAGAGGTGAAGCGCTTTTGAAACAACATATAGTACATATGAACCGCATTACGCATACTGTTTTAAAACGCAAATAAAGGAAAGCACAACAGAAAAATCCCGGGTTTTGGTGGATGCTAATATCAAACAAAACCGGTAGAACATACCTAGACGATGAGAAAACAAGGGGAAATGTTCACATATAAAAATTGTCATCCAAAAGGAGAAGCAACCGGAATGAAATTGTAGGCAAAAACGAAAAGAGCTGAACGGCAACGCGTGACGAAAAAAAACTTTTTTGCTGCTGTGAGTGAAGGACTTTCAATACTTAACTTTGCACAAGTTAAACGAAAGTGAACAAGTATGAGTGCATATAGTAACTGTATAAGAGCACACATGTTATCCACTTCTTTGGCACACATAAAAAATCTGCAGGCTGGGGCATATATTCCGATTTTGCCTGCATTTATACAAGACACGACATGATGATGGCAGTCAAGTTGAGCCACTATACTTTTTTATCGCTGAGTGTCAACGTTAAGTATCTATTTTACAGCATGAGAGTGAGAAAAAAAGAGAGTATAGAGTTGGGAGAGGAAAAGTGAAAGTAAACAAATGACTTATGTCTACACTCACACTACAGCTTATGCTGTAACTGGAAAAAGGAGAAAGTTTTTCTTTTCCCGAAATAAAAAGTTCCTTGTGACGTGACACCGTATATGGCGGAGTTTTGGAGTTAGGTATATGTCGTGCCGTGGGTCTGCTTCTTCCGGTGAACCATAATTTTTGTATGTTCACGTCCTCTCTGATGTTTGAACTAGAAGTAGAGAAAATGGAGTTAATTATGAATTAACGGATAGCGTTTGAATGAGTGGAGCATTTCACTACGAGTCTATATATTTTCATGCATATTTGATCACACACACGCACTCAACGTATAAAAATTACATTATAATCCGTAATCTCCTTTTCTCCAGTAATTTGAATGAAATGACATTCGTGAAACTTGTCGATTTCCCTCCCGCTTTCCTTATCGCTGCTAGCCATCATCCTCATCCATAACTTCCTCTCCTTTTTACGAGTCACATACACACAAAGGGAAAACGCCACACGTACGCATTGTTATACTCTTTTGGCCATACATTATCATCAACGTTTGAAAGTAAAGTGGAGTAAAAGTTTTGCAGATGATATATAGCTTATAAGAAAAACTCCTTGTCAGTATGACATTCCAATGCTGAACGAAAGGGAAAGTGTTTCCGACAACGGGAAAGCGGTTAACATACCTAGTATCCATAATAAAATAAAAGAGAAGCGGAAGGGAAAGCAAATTCTTAACGTATATTATATATATCTGGTTATGCATAATATCAAGAAGGAAGAGAAGGAACTTGAAGGCATGAAAAAATGAGACTTGAGCTTTAGTATAATAGAAACGTTTTCGGTTGGCAAAGATTTTGCATTGCGTGCCGAAAATGAACAGTCGACAAGATAGAGTCTACAAAGGAATATTATATTTCCTCCTACTTTCCCTTAACGAGACTCCACGCTGGTGTGGAATACCATTTTACTCAGAAAACTGGCGCTGCTTAGTGAATGTAGAAATGAAGAGTGCGGAAACTCCATAGTTTGTTATGTATTCTGCATGCGCTACAATTATTATTACTGGAAAAGAAAAGACTTCATCCGCATCCCTATCATCTTTATCAGACGCTTGGATTCTAGTCTGGAGTCTATCGTCTAGACTTTTCCCTTGACTTCACTTTTGCGTTGTCCAACAAGACGATATCATCATTTTTACCCACATCGATTCGACGTGTAAAAAGCATTTTGAGTTTCCCATTCTGCGGTAATGACAGAAAGAGGAAACAGCAGAGAAACATTCAGCACACGTCATATATTCCAAGCTTAGCACTTTTGCCTTAGACGCGTAGTAGTAACCAATATATTTTGGGCTGAATATGATATGTTAGCTAGGCTATTTCATGGGTTTACATAGTAAGCATGTATGAATGAGAATATAAGGGAACATGACAGCATATTTATCTAATCATCGTTTTCTCTTTCCTCTCAGCTTTCCCTCGTTCACTCACTCCAAAATCATTTCCATCTACTACGACTTCATAACATGCTAAACAGTACTCAGCTCGAGCTCTACCTAGCTGTACTCCCTGTCCGATTGTTATATGCGAAAAGCGAGTGAACTGGAGTGAGTTTTCTCCGTCTAAAAATAGCTCAAATAAAGCTGCTCTGCTACAAACAAACTTGCTTTATAATATTGACGAGGATGACGAAGGTGCGTGTTTGTTATTACGCACGCATTCCTGTTCCCGACACCGTATTTGACTTGACGCTAAAAATAGATTGTGAGTGCGTACGGCGTATATATATAGAAGGAACAAGGTGTGCGTAAAGTGACTTTGAGAGACAACCTATAATCCAAGAGAAAGCAGTTGAAGGTGAAACTTGCGTATGGTACGACATGGCTCGGTCTTGGAGAAATAACAGCAAGTGAGCGAATAATGAGGAAATTTACGAATGAATACGAAACAACCTTTGTATTTCAATGCGTCATCTCATACTCATACAACATAATAATTCCTTTCGTAAGCAGGAAGTGCAGCAGTATGGTGTGCTGAAATCGAAGTCTATAGTATGACTACACGTTCCATACTCAGAATTTGTAATTTGCGTCATTTAGTTGGAATAATCAGTATTTGTAATAATCGTTCTAATGGAAAAACTCCATATGCATTGTACGGTATAATTAATACTGGAATGGAGATGCGGTAAAAGTACAATGAAACTGGGACAGGAAATAAAGGGAACAAAATAGATAGCATAATATATAAATTATGTAACATACCTAGTTAAGAGCTGGAATGTCAAAAAGACTTTGGACTCGTCATAATGTGATGGCCATTATGTGGTTACCTAGCTTTTACATCTGACGAAATGAAAACCTGCAACAGTCGCTTGCTAACGGCTGTGTTTGTATGTCTATATAGGTTTGTGAGATGTTATAATACAAAGTCAGGTAGGGCAGCATCTAGAGAATAGGAAGCTGAAGTGATGCAAACAATCTCGTTGGGAAAACCAGATGAACATTCAAGTGCTTTCACTTGTGTCCTCCAAAGGTACTTTTCTAGTTAGCGAATATAAGCTATTATAGGATACATTCACGTTGAATTTATATTCACCCGATTATATATTTGCTGTATATAAGAATGTAAAGTGGAACACGCAAAACAAAAACAGGTTTCCGAGCTTATCTGATGAGATGATGGTGATATGACAGTATACTTTCTCCTTGGGCCTTTATGCTACTATTTTCATCATAGAACTGTACGGCTAGCTGGCGCAACTATTGTTAGTGCATCGTGAATCATCATTGTGGACCACAAAAAAGTATAATGCAAAGCTAACAATGCTGGGACTGTTTCTTTTTAGCTACCCACACCCACATAAATTTCCCCCAATGCTTTGTACACAATATGTACATATGAGCTAGTTGTGATACAGACGATAAACAGTGTCATTTCGGGGTGATGTGATAAATACTTGTAATTAATAAAAATGACGAAACTTATATTTAATTGTCGACCTACAGTAATGTGATTTTTTCCAATCATAAAAATTCTATCCTTGGCGTTTCTAACATACACAACTTCCTAAAAATTAATGTGAGCGCGCTTGTATCTTCTTGGAACAGCCAAACAACTATGCGATGGACCAGTGCATAGTTCGTAGTAATGCAAAGTCAAAAAACAAGGAATTATACGGAAATATTGAGTTATATCGATTTGTAAATTAATATAAATTACATTGCTTGTGATCTGATGCATATAAAATTATTACTGTTTCGTTTTCATAAGGACTCAACATTTTCATTATTACATCGAAGACAGTATATCTAAAAACCAAGCAATCTACATGTAACGTATAGTTTACCCAATACGTATTTAATTTTGTGTAATGAAAACCCAAATGATGGAATTGACTTAGATTTCTTAGATTTTACCATTGGTGAGGCTGAGGCTGATGATCATTACATGCTTCAAACACTTTACTTCGTATTTGTTGCAATCTTTCTTATCAATCACCATTTTGCAATCTTGTGAAGGAGCACGGTATAGAAATTTCATAATTTTTGCAAACAAGTATGCAAAATGCTTTCACAGTCTGAATCGAATACAAATCGCTAGCACTCATGGAGTTTCGGCATTTTAAACCGGTCCATATTTTACCATTAATAAATAGCAATTCATCAAAATATATTATGGCAAGCACGCATACAAACGATAAGCTTATGAGATACTCATGCTAAGTACTAACTGATGACAATAAGCTCAAAGATTGAAGTGAATGAGAAAATGTAAAATGGAACCTGAAAATCCCAGGAATAGGACATATGTAGTATTACTTACATCCTTCATTTAACCAAAAGCGAATTTTACCAAGAACTTCAATTTTTACTTGGTTTTAACTAGCAGCTAGAATTCATCTTGCTTCAACGGCTCTTACCTGATTTTGCATATATCACGGGCATATATCACGGGTAAATCAGTAGGCTGGTGTAGTGAGTTGAATGCTTAATATGAAATTTCTTATCGTTATTGCTACCCTTAATGTATTTAGGTAAAACGATATGCCCAGAGTGGCGATAAAGGGACATGGAAAATAAAACTCATCATACTAATGGTTGCATGGACTTGGAATGTGTAATGCATACAGCATTCTCGGGTGATATTAAAATATCACCGTCGGCAATATGTGGTTTCATGGCGCTCCCGATAAAAATAGCTGTCGTATTCTCTTCAGCGGGCCGTTTAGCTTACTTATCTGTAGTCATACAACCGTAAAATATTATATGACTATGATCCGTGCTTATCTCCATTGTGTCATCCATGTCATATTTGTTTGGTGAGAAATGGGAAAATAAATGGAATGGGGCAACAGCAGAATCTTCTTGAAAAGTAGTAGCAACACTTTTAGTTTTAAATGTGAAGAGATTTCACAATCTAGAAATTTGAACCTGCAACATGATAGTCAGTTTGTCACTACAACATTAAGATTACGTAATGATTTTAGTCAGAAGTACACAGCTTGGTTATAACGTCGGTTAAATTAAAAGAAAAGTCGATATTTATTCTAATTGTTGGATAGGTAAATACGAAGTTTATATCGATATTTTTCTGGTTTACAGTTCGCGAGTATAATCATGGTAAGGATATGCAAGTACTGTTTGTTGACGTTGCATGAAAAGTTCCATTAGCTCCTAATCAACTAGTAATATCATTAATTAATATTAAAATGTAAAAGATCTATTACTTGTATATCAGGGAATTTAAACAGTTGAGACGGATGAGAAAAAGCTTATAAACTAGCATCTTTTTGGTTCTAAAACGACAGCAGTAGTACACTGTTATAATTAACATGAACGTTTTAAAGAACGTATCTTATAAGCTATCGTTAGTATGTTTGCGATAATCTAATCAAAGCTGACTACGCTTTAAAACTGCCCCTCACTGGGCTTGCTGATTACTTTTTTACTAATTCGAAACAGGTTTCATGTTCTTAAAGTTCCTAGACAGACTGACATAACGAATGAAAGTCCTTGTAATTACAAGATTTACTCTGATGAATTTCTACAGAAAAAGATTTCAAGACACATCAGACAAGCTCAATCAACCTTCATGCCATCCATGGACAAAGTAAGTCGTTGTTTGCACTCACACAAACTCACAAGTGAAAGTATAAACTTTCGTTCACGCAAGCAAGCCATTAAAAGAGCAATATTATGTGAATAATTGAATTTCAAAGTCTCTTCTTGCTGAACACGGGATCTCGTTGCTATTTTTAGTATTATCCACCTACTTTTACCCTGTTAGATTTCCATTTATGTAGCCGTCAATTAGGTGAACTGCGTCAGTTGAGGTACATATATGCATACATATGCACGTAATTGCTTATGTAACTTATACGGATTACGTGATGCACATATCCACCCATATTCTTCCCGATGACCTGTGTATGGTACGAGCTTTCTTTATACTTTCTCCGTTATGTGAATGTTCGTTTTTAGAGAGCTCGTGAAACGCTAGTCATAAAATTTTGCTGACAGAGATGTGGAAACTAAAAAGTAAACAATAACTTGCTGTTCAACATGTTGCCAAAATGATTCTAGGTATAAGCTACACGAACGTTGATATATACACCTTTCCAGTTTCCATTTATTCCCACTTTCTCCATAAATAACACGTCAAGGGAGCAATAACCAAGTGCTAGTGTAATATATTCCCATCATGCTTTTATATATTTTGGAAGAAATTGAGGATTTCGGCTACGAAAATGCCCCACTTACTCAGACTAATGTTTTTAGTATTTGCAGATAGAGATTCTGTAGCTTACGATTAGTGATATTTGTAGTAGAGTTTCCTAAAAATAACATCCAATGTTTGTTTTGAATGCAAAAACATTCTTTTCCCGATTACTATAAAATATTGAATGTGCAGAATTCGCATGGCTATTTATGTTTTAATAATTTTAATATTCCCTACATGACACACTATAAAAGTTAGTAGAGAGGATATATTAGAGATCGCTAACAAGTGTATAAATTGGCTGGCATCATTGCTCAGTTTTTTCCGTTAACAATACAACGTCTACATTAATCCATTTTGAACTTTGTATTGAGATAGTAAAAATGCTTAAATATATCAGGTATCTTAACATTTCAGCAGCAGCAGCATTGCCAACTTGCGTTCATATAGAAAGGAATAACTTTCTACTTGCTTTTATTGTTGTGCTATTGTAGCACCAAATGATGTTTAAAGTGAACCAAAAAATTACTTTAATCAAACGTATAACCTTTCTCTCAAAGTAGGACGCTGTAACCAACAGCGTTTAAAAAGGGGAAACTCACAGCGTATCAAATAGCACAAACTAACATTGCAAACAAACTACCTACGGCAATGTACAGTTTATAGATCTAACATAACAAAAACGGAGGGATTCATATAGAAATTAATTTGATGCCTAAATGTCGGCAACCTGTTTAAAGTTTGGTTTCACCACGGCCAATGGCTATTAACAGGAACTTTCCCAACAAAGAAGTAAATAAGTTTTCTCTAATTTGTATATGGTTTGATAAATAGCCTGTAACAAGAACACAAGAGTGCTACAACACAACTACACTAAAATTCCCAGCGCTTTAAGGAAGTTTGCTCATCATATCACCACACAACTTTAGCAGACTGCCCAAGTTTTCATTTTCAGTGCGGGCGATATATATGATGGCTCTTGAGTCAAAATACATACTTATTTCACCATCATTAAACTCCACAATATGTGTGTAGTAGTTGGCTTAGCCGATTGCTATTTCATTGTCATAAACATAAAGCTCAAGTTAAAATTTGGAAGTAGGTAATATTATCCAGAGGAACTGTTGTGGGTGAAGCATATCCTATATTTAATTAACTTACTAATCTAAAGAAACTATTGATTTCTCCTCTTCAACAAGACATTTCCACGACATAGGCTGAAGGTTAATTTTGATAAAATTAATAAGCATGTTCTAGTTATAGTAAAAAGATGAAGAGCGTATCATCAACTTTCATTTTCTAGATTTTTTATTATTATTCGCCAGAATTTTTAATAATGACAAGTTCATAGTCCATACATATCGTGGATAGTCTGCGAAAGGGGTACACTGGGGCCCACTCAATATGCATATTTATTATATAGGAATACTGAAATATGGAAAATTTCATTCTTCTACTAATATTTCATGCCAGTCCCAACTCCCAACCTGGCAGAGTATTGGAGTTTGTTCAAGTGGATTTTAAGTTGATGGATACTTTCCTGTCATAAACCATGTTTTTGTTGGTAAACGTATTCATCATTTAAATGAGCTCGCAATCTCATTAGCCCTAAAGCCTCGTGAAGGCGCTGTGATTTGAGACTACATGCTGGGGCGGAACAGGCCACCTTTCCTTCCCACCGATCTTTTCCAAATAAATGTTTGAACTTTCACAACTTTGTGTATTCAAAGTAATTACATGTCAAACTAAGTTTAAGCTCACTTCGTCTTCAAAACCTGTGGTAGATGTGACAAGTTTATGCGTGCATCGGTATGGGCAAGCAGGGGCAGTAAGTAGGACGAAAGAAAGGGATTTCACTTTCAACGAAAACTTGGCACATTCGTTAGCGAAGCAAATAAGCGGATAACAACAAGTTTTTCGACAATGCTCCTTGTCAAGTAAAATCCTTGCTGGTTGATGGATCAATTGTGTTATGAATCGTGCGACGGAAAATGTAAATTTGAATTTATATGGAAAGTGGAGTGGGCAAGGTAGGAAAATTCAATTATTACATTGAACACGTAAACCCACACACAAACTCTTGTGAAACTGCTTGCTTGTTTTTCTTGGGATTTACACTTGTTATTTGATTTGTTACTCTTTTCAAATCCATCTTTTGACTCGTTCAATTGAAGGTTCACTGCCATTTTGAATCGTTGCAAATTATCCGAACTGTTGACTGTTCAATAAAATCGGTCTGTCAAGCACAAGTCTCCACCGCTGATGCTCATTCAATCGAAAGTAGTTAAAGGGAATAACATGACACACACGTAAGTATCTACAAAATATAGGTACGTTTCAACAAATTAGGACAGAGAAAGTCGATGAGTTTTTGAACTACACAAGTTGGCAAAATGACTACACACTAGCCAGAATTTGCTTTGGTAAATACATTAAAGAGTTTGTGTGTGCTCACGATCCGATGCCTGCAAAGCAAGTTAGCACAAGCAGAAATGAATAAGTACATGGGTTCATGTAAGGTATAACATTTTCTGTGTTCATTAGCCTTTCTCTGGATGCCTTTTGTGAGTGACATTAAAGGAAAAGGGCAAAGACCAACTAAGATAGCTCAGCATATCATCAGCAGTAACAAAGTCATTATCTTTCGGTCGATTGACGTAAATTACAGGTCTCAGGAACAACTGTGCAACTCCACTACGACGACTGACTCTCCCCTTTTATTCTATCTCTTGTTTCACCCAAGCCTCCAGACTCATAAAGACTTTCTACCTTGAGCTAGAGGAAGAGCAAGAAGGGAAAATCTGAAAATGAGTTTTTGATGCTGTCTCCCATTACCCAAATGTATATCTGTACACATAGATACTTTTTGGTTTTTGGTAAGACAGAAAGATAGTGGACGTGGACATGTTAGATTTTATCATCGCCTTGATTTAAAGAGCAATTCAAGTGTGCCATTCTGCAGTGAACTTTTGTCGTAGTGATGCTGATGTGCACTATGTGCACCACTTCCCGTCTCTCTCTCTCTCTGTCCTTTCTCTTTTCGTGCACAGCAGGAGGAGAGAGAAATGGGAAAATCTGTATCGTTCATAAAAGATCCTGCCTGTTTTCTGTCACCAGCACATCACTTGAACAGAGAATCTGGAGAAGGCGCACACTGTGCTCCTAATAACGTAACTTACCTTTTACCAGAAGTCCTGGGAAAAGTCCTTTATGAAAGTGCTGCCCACACATATTATACGACTGTTGTAAGTAAAAGTGGTAGTAGGAGTAGGGATATACGAGTCAAGTTGAAAGTTGGAATTTTGAGATGGGATACATCCATTCAATATATATAATATGGTGCTTTCATGTAAATTCATTATTGAAGAATGTATAGGAGTTTAACAATTGTACGAATTCTGATTCTGAGAATAATATATGTACATTGCATGCAATAATCAGGGAAGATTGTCACAATAAAGGGAAAGCGGCTTTTGAGCCGACTGAAAATGGTGCAATCAAGCCTGTTCTTTCTCATTTTTTCCTTTTCCAATTTTTTTCTTACAAGATGAAAGTTTGTAATTTGCTACCTTCGAATTTGCTCCACTTTCTCATGCAGGTATTTCAATCTGTGATTATGAGTCGTATTGTGAGCTAGATTGTTCGGGATATCATAGCTTTTTAATTCAGAGAATCATGTCATACAATATTTGATATGGTAATATGAATATGAAAATATGATCGATTTTTCTTATTATACATGGTTGTATGTCATGCTTATACCGTCTTCTTCTTTATGCGTTCCGTACCTGTATTCTATTTCTGTTACAAAAAGACATTGAAATATTGTATATTACCCTTCCTGAGAATTTGTTGGGTGTGTGACTTGGGAAAGAGTTGTTATACAGAGGGTTCCGATTTGGCAGCTTACGGCTCGCTGAATTATGGAACGAGTGTGAGTTGAGGGAATCTCTTGTCATGTTCATCAGCAAATCACAGGATGATGTTGCTTATCAACATCATCATCATCTGACCTACTGCTAGGGGTGCTTTCAAAATGCTGGAAGTAACCCTATTAACCAGAAACTAAAAAAATCCAAATAATCCAGTATTAGAAGGTTTTTTAGGTTCTCAAAGTACAATTGAGCTTGAGAGAGAGAAATAGAACTACTGGTACAAACTAGGACTGCATAACCAAGTACCATAAGAATCTGGCTTGGCGAAATGAAGGAAAACATCATGGTTCCCTTTTGGTTCCAAGCGGTACCAAATAGTTAGGTTTCATTTGTACGTTTGCTAAAAGCGCGCAAACAGAGAATTTTTTTCTGCAGTTGCATGTGACAAAGCACTCAAGCAGATTATATATTGTTTACATGGTTGTCGGTTGACGGTCATAAGTTGATACAAGTAAATACTTGAGTTTTGTGGAAGTACATCACATTGATCATTAGAGGAGTTGACTTGACTTGTGATGTTTATTTCAAATAATCAAAACAAGTAAAGCTTGATTATTACTGTTCCTGAATGTTGAAGTTCTGTTTGTCACTTCCTGAGAAATAAAACATCAGTAATAGTGTTTGAAGTGTTTTTAAATATAGTCCTTGTGCTGTGTTTAGAACAGTTACCAACTAGCGTCATTGTTTCTAGTTCATAGGAGCGAATTTACTATTTCAACTAACAGACGCTTTACAACTGACGATCCTAGCA